>KK099983.1:135985-158552 GCA_000611695.1 Rhizomucor miehei CAU432
GCAACCAACACAAAGCAACTCGAAATGATGAGGCCATGTTTGGCTCTGCATTGCAGAGGAAGCATCTTTGTATCACTGCATCGGTACGACAAACATTCGATTAAAAGTTGTAAACCTTTTTCTATGTTTAATGAAATGAAACAAAAATGAATAAAAATAATAAAGAGGATGAGGGTAACAGTCTATTAGGTAAATCTTAAGGCTCCATATTATTCACCATCTCATCGTTGTTGTCATCGTCGTCATCGTCATTATCGTCATGTTCACTGTCGCTACCATCCGATCCAGCGGTGCCAAAGTTACTGCGAATATGCGTCAGGACATTTTCAATCGTAGAAACTGGTTGCTGCAATGATTTTGCTTCTTTCGTTTCTTCAGTACGCTCGTGCCTATTTTCGAAATCTCGACGACCATAGAACGAGCCGCTGTAAATAGAATCACGATGAGAATACCGCGAGTTATGTCTAGAAACCGGCATCATTAAGTCGTTGTCGGCATTTGCGATGGGGATAGGAACAGTCGCAGTGTTATGATTCGTAACAGGCAGTTGGATGCTTCCCTCTTCCTCGTCGCCCAGTGACTTGACATTCTCCCTCATTGCAAACGGTAGTGGGATCTCCTTGATAGCTCGGTACTGTCCACAATTGTTGAGATGTTCGTTTTCCAGGCGAAAAACGTTCCATTGTATACGTCTGTACGCCTCCAGCAGTGCAATAACGAAGCTGAGGACCTGCCCGTTGACAGCCAGACCAGCAAAGTTGATAGTCCATGCAAATCGCAGTAGAACATCAATCACCGTAGCAGCATAGTAAATCTAAGTGGCAACGACCATTAATCATTCCAATAGTGGTGATCATTAATGTTGCTTGCTTACTCTTTTCTTGAAAACAAGTTCATCGCGAAGCATAAAATTCTTGCTACATGGCTGCAATAAACCCCAATCCATCTTGATGTCCCACAACGATGTATAGCAAGAGTTGAAAGTACATGTCAAAACAAGCAAAGCTTCAGTTGCGGCTGAGGCTAATAAAAATATGTCAAAAAATCAGCGAATTCTGTAGTATTGTCACTTGGAAACATACTTACGTCGTATTCTGCGAACAGCTGAAACAACAGTTGCCATGATACTGCTCAGGTACTTTGCTCCATTTACCAAGTGCACTTTCTCTTCAGAATCCTTGTAACGGCGAAGACATTGTAAGAAACGCCACCAGGGTGGAAGCGAAGCAATGACCGGCGTGATCCACATGTACGGTACATTACAATGCAATTCTACAGAGTTTGTTGTCAGAGCTAGCAAGCAAGCAAAGAAAATATATAAAGAAAACAGCAAAGTATATGTCATACCCAAGTCATTCCAATGCCATCCGTACGCACAAAAGAAGTAGGAAAGCGTCCAAAATGAATATGACAAGCTGTTGAGCTCATCCGCGATAAAAAAGTCACGGAATTCAACTCGGAAACAATAACTAAGAAAGATACGGCCCTGAGAATCACCGTGTTAGTATATCCAACCGTTACTTGTGATTGAAAAAAACTTGCCAGTGCAACGCCGAACCATTTTCTTGCGGAAAAGTAGAGAATATTGAATGGGCAAAGGATGATAGCCAAAATAATGAAAAAGAGGATTAAAGGGCATAATTCGGAGGGGATGGAGGGTGCAAAAGTTTGAGAAAAGTCAATGTACATGATGAAAGATGCAATGGCAAAAAGGAGAGCTGGTAGCTACAAGATAAAAAGAAGGTTTGATCAGCACCTTTCTGTAAGTAGTATCAAATTTGTAATTGTTTCCTTTACCTCGCCAAACTGATGGTAATCCAGGTTATGCCTAGGATCCAATTCAAAAATAAACTTGTAACTGATGCGGTAACGATGCCAGATGATGAGATCGATTGCAAAACCAAGAGAGAACAAGATGGGAAGCAAAAGGCAGGCATAAATTTGTAAGTTCGTATGGACATTCGGTAAGTATTCAATAGTCTTCGGGTCGAAACCTGTTACACAGATAAACAATTAGTTAGAGTTTCATGTTACCCAACGTGACCTCACGCACCTAGTTGACATGCATGCACAAGCAGTGGCAAGGCGATCCCCAGATAAAGACCAATGCGCAATGTTGTGGAGTGGTAATCTTCGTGTTTTTCAGGCACTCGGAGCTTGCGCATACCTCGGCGACGATGACCATCGGCAAACTCATCAATATAGAGACTCTGGTTTCATCATCTCTTATTAACTATCATGATCAGACTTATAACGATGATTTATTACAGCCTTACCTCTGTTTCCCTGATGATATTGTTCAAATCGACCGAAGTCATCCAGTGGTATTTCTTGAGACGCTGCAGGTACAGATCACTGGCTTTCCAGCCCGCCGTCTGTGATGTGTCACACCACCATCAACAACTTTAAAGTTAGAATCAAAAGCCTAAAAAAGAGACATGCATCTCTCTTTTACTTGCCTTGTCGAATTTCTTTAATATCTTGCGAAATCCGGTTTCGTTCAAGAGCTTTGATATTTTACTGCAATTTAGAAGCTGGATAAAGAAATGAACTATTTAGTTGTTCTTTCTCACCTTGTATGATCTCAAAAATTCAAGACTTCGGTAGAATTCAGTGAGTGCCTTTTTTAACCGACTTCGGGCAACCTAATGCATCCCAGTGTCAGTGTCTCCTTTTTCTCTGTACGTCTTTGTTTTGCTTTTGGGCTATTCGATACGTTACATTGTAACTGACATGTTGATCAGCCGTGTAATCTATGCTAGCAGGCATATGTGGAAGATGCAATGTTGGCTGCTCTTCGGGTCTATTGCGATGAAACAATCCATTGAATATCCCGTGGTGATGGTATGCATTCTGTGGTGGAATTGCATGTTGTTGTTGGCCATTATTGTTTCGCTGCAACAAACATTAAAGTTTGGGGTTACCTTTCGTGTTTTATACAGGCACGAAAACAAAAAAAAGAAGAAACTTACCCCAGTTTCTATAAGTCGCCGACCATATTCTGCAATCAACTGCATTTGGATCTTGAGAGCTTCAAGTTTGGCCCTCGCTTCACTCTCCTTTTCTACAAAGCAGGACAGTCGAAAAGGAAAAAAAGATAGATCAATCAGAGACACAGCAATTCAGGGCGAACGCGTATGGATATGATATGTTGATTTGCAATGTCTTACCGTCATAAAACCGTGACACTTTTTCTGACTCTCCGTTAAGCATCTTAAAAAATGCACGCTCAGGTTCGCTCGCATGAAGTAATACTTCTTCTAGTACAGACAGTGTCGTTGTACTTTGGATGGAAGCTAAGGGAGATCAGCTCGGTTTCGAATCATTTAGGCTGAGTTTTTCCCCCATTGTACCTGGACGGGACCTCACTCTTGACAGTTCAGTATCGTCATTTTGGAATCGTGAGGACAGTTTGCGAATCAACGAGTGAGGGAATGACGGTTGCCGACGTAGTGAGTTGCCGCTCCCGTCCGAGTTGTGCCATTCGCTCGTTCGCCATGGCCAGTGCCACTCTGTAGTTGTGTCTGTTTTGTATATAGGTCGATCGGGATCGCTGTCTGTATCGAGGCCTTGTAGAGCCCGTTCGAGTTCAATAGCAGCTCGGCGTTCGCTGGCTTTACGAAACTAAGAAGGGACAAAATGGCAACGTTGTATAAAATTTCTAGTCTTTTCTTTCGTTTCCATGGCAACATCTAGAGCTACCTTTTCGACAGCCTTGAGCTTTTTTTTGAGTCCCTTGTAATTGATATAGGCCCTTCTCCATTCGGGTATGCTCTCACTTTCCAGATATTTGGCAAATTTCATAGCAAGATCATGGAAGTGGAAGGGAAAGAATGATTATCGGAACGGTATAGCTGGTACAAAATTAGCTTCAGCCCAGCCCTTTTAAATAAGTAAGCCGCAAAGAGTATTATGACGCCGTCGCTATGCGGTCAGCATACTTGTGAATGGTCTTGATGGAAATAGCTCGTCGCCTATCCACAACCCCACGTGCATATCGTCTGAGCATGTCATTGATCCGCTCAGTTACCCCGCCGGGCGCGTAGAATGGGGGCCGCCTCGTTCAGAGAGCGCCAAGTTTTCATCTCATGCAGGACATGCATTGTAGGTACTACGTATATTTTGGATCCTCTCCCACAAGAAAAATCTGCATCTCAAAGCGTGAGGCATCCATTGCGGAGATTTCACCACCCAAAACCTTGAGGCACGTGAGACATTCGATTGGACTCCTTTTTGCTTTCTGCGCTAAAGTAACTTGCTACAATGTCAACCATGTCAATTCGTGGGGAGCGAGCGTTTTATAAAAAAACGAGAAGCAATGCTATTGTAAAGCTTGTTCGTGAACGTACGTGATTTGCACGCGATCTATTCGTACCAGTGCTTGTTTCTGAAATGTCGACATTCTTAAGAATACGTTCGTCCTCATGTGCCTTGCATGGCCGAGCAATGCTCGGCGTGTTCCAACCTCAAAGACTATAATAATGCTCAGCAAGGTCTGCTGTCCCCTGATGCGGACCACTATGTTATTCCAGACATGTCGGCAAGTGTCCCGAATAGCTCTGTTTGAGGGTTCGTTTTCTTTGTTGACATATTGTGACCCATGACTTTTTTTGGTATCACCAGATCATCATGCGTTATCTGGAGATCCTGGAGCAAGAAGAGATGACAAATATCATTTTTCCGCAAACTCTCATAATCTCGGTAAAGCAACATTGTTGTCCTACGATCTATGCATTCCAGCCGTTTGTGACACGAAAAAAAATGGACTTTTTAGCTTCAGCAACACGACAAGACGCGCACCTATCGTAAAATTAGACAGATTGTGAGCGATACGAGACGGCACTGCGTCGTATTTTACAATGAAGTGTTTGCAGAGACACGGGTGCCTCGACTCCCAGGTGAATCGATTGTCCAACGCGATTGGCGGGCACTATGCAAGATGGCCAGTTGGTACCGGCACCATTTAGGCAAGCACGTTATTTTGCTTTCTGAAGCAGTTGATGCGCAAGATCTTGAAAGTGGGGTCACTGTTTGTACTACACAAGACTACCTAAACAGATATTGGCCGGAGCATCCGCTTTTGCAAAGTTTAGTGCAAGTGCTTCGGGATGCCGTTTTGGAAGACGATTTTGATCGCATACGCTTAAAGAGCAAAAAGTCAGAGCAAGCTGTCTCTGGCTACACTGAGGCAAGTTCTATATCTTCTCTTTCCCAACTATGATAGACCGAGAATAATAGTTATAATTCTTTGTGTAGTACAAGAGCATGGAAGAACTCGAAGCTGGCATCAAGTCATCAAGATACTATGCGGGTATCCTGAAATGTACCCGAAATCAGGCATATGTAAATGGAGGTGGTCAGCTGGGCAGGGATATTCTGATTGTCGGCTCAGAAAACATGAACCGTGCAGGTAACCAATCCAATGTGCACATCCACACCACGCAGTCTAATATTTTTCTTCCTAGTGCATGGGGACATGGTCGTCGTGGAGCTGTTTTCTGAAAATAATTGGGCAGCACCGTCTAATGCTATATCATATGGCAGCACCGCAACCGCAGAAGAAGGTTTTTTTTGAAAAAAGAAAGATTATTTATGCAATGCAGCTTGCTTGATGCTTTAACACGAAAATGATTTGCAGAATTTGAGGAAACCCGGCAATCAAGTGGGGCTGCCACCAGACCCACAGGACGAGTCGTGGGTGTTCTGAATAGGAACTGGCGCTCTTACGTGGCAACAATCCAAGAAGACACGCCAGAGGGCGGATCGTTCCATCTAGCTGTACCTCTGGATTCTGCTATACCGAAAATTCGGATCAGGTACCATGACGTGAAGCTTATTCAGAATCAACGTATCGTCGTCCGTATTGACAGCTGGCCGGTTTCCTCCCAATATCCCAATGGACACTATGTGCGAACGCTCGGTAATGCAGCCAGCCCGTCGTCTTTTCCTCTTTACAAGTGACGTATGCTCACTCCAAAGTTTTGTTAGGACCTGTCCATCAGCTGGATACGGAAATAGCGGCGATCTTGGTGGAGCATGGTATCTCTGTTTCACAGGCCTCACAAGGCTTCAGCGAGGGCTCTCTGAAGGAGATGCCCATAGATACTGCAGAGTCGCCGTGGAAACCAGAGGAAGTGAGTGCAAAAAATAGCGTGGGTCAGTGTTATAGATTGCTTATCTAATACTTGTCTCCACTTGTCTCTAGGAGGAGCTCGCAAGACGTAGAGATTTGCGTTCATTGACGGTGTTCAGGTAGAGAGAATAATCGCGAGATAGCAAATGACTTTTAAGACTTAAAAATTTTGTTTAGCATTGATCCGCCCAACTGCCAAGATATCGATGGTGAGCTTTCGCAATGTTTTTTTGTGTCTTGACGGCTCCAAGCCTAATACTAGCGCGTAGATGCTTTGTCTATCAGAGACCTCGAGAATGGAAATATTGAGCTTGGTGTACACATCGCAGATGTTAGCTACTTTGTTAAAGAAAACTCGCTCACCGATTTGGAGGCCCGTTCAAGGTAACTTGCTTTATGCCTACGACTCATAAAAATACACAACTTACATGGATATTATCAAACCCCTTAGAGGAACTACAGTGTATCTGGCAGACAGAAGATTCGACATGTTACCCTCGGTACTTAGCGAACGAGTATGCTCGTTACGCAGCAATGTCGATCGCTATGCAGGTAAACAGGACGGTTCATGCTAGAATGTCATATTTCGTCGGTCGGTCTTACAAGAACTTAAATTTCCAGTCTCTGTTTTGTGGACTCTTGACAAGTCATACAATGTAGTCGACACATGGTTAGGCAGAACTGTTATTCGATCCAGCTGCGAGATGGAATATGAGCAGGCTCAACAGTTTCTCAATGGAGAATCTGTGGCCGACAATTTGGGTATGCAAAGACAGCGACCTTTTCTTTTAGTTTAACCGCTTTTTAACATTTTCTTGTAGAACCATCGTTGTGCAGAAAGTTGAAACCAAATGTAGAGAAACTCGCCGAAGCTCTACGGGTTTTGCGAGCACAGAGACTGGCTAAGGGTGCTCTCGAGCTGGAGAGCAGCGAGGTTAAGTTTAAAGTGACTGAAGACCACACAGTGACCGATATCAATATCCTTTTTGTTTGACTATATTTATTTTTACTTGTTACTGTGACGCTTTCTGTCCTTAACGATTGATATCTACTTCCTAAAGATAGTTTGGAAATCCACGGCCTCGTGGCAGAAGCCATGATTATGGCGAACGCGTATGTCGGCAAGCGTATCTACGACGGTCTCAAGGATGCTGCGATTCTACGCCGACATCCACCACCAAACCCAGGGCAGTTCGAGATGCTTGTCAAGGCTGCAGAGAGCAAGGTAAACCACGCGAAGTATCCGTTGATTTGAATAACTCCCTTAACTTCTTGTCCCGATAGGGATTCCAAATTGATTTCTCGTCCAACTTGGCGCTTTCGCAGTCCTTGGAAACAATTGCAAGAACTTGCAAAAATGATCCAGAGATACCTCGTCTTTTGAAAACCATGGCAACGGTTGCCATGAACGAAGCTGGTTACATATCGGCCGGTCACTATACTGTTGAACAATATTTCCACTATGGTCTTGCGCTGGACTTTTATACCCACTTTACGGCAAGTAAATCGAGAAGTTTTTGTTGCAATTGCTGTTAAGAAACTCATCCAGATTTATTTTTATAGTCTCCTATCCGTCGATACGCAGATGTTGTCGCACATCGACAATTGCTCCTGTGTGTCGAAGACGCGGTTGCACTGGCAGATGCTGCAAAATCCCCATCAACAATGCTGCAGGATGCTAAAATAACAGAGATTTGCGACAATTTGAACATGAAATCCCGAGAATCCAAGTTTGCACAAAGGGTACAGAAAGTTTTGAGGAAATATACCTCACGCTTTTATCTCACATTTACTGAATAGGATTCCACTGAGCTTTTTCAAAGTCTCTATGTTTTGCAACATGTAAGTTGATAGCGCAAGATGGAAGTGGAAGGCTTGCTTTGGCTTATGGATATTTTTCTTTAGACTGTCGACGGTCCTCTTATCGAAGAAGGCGTGGTCGCAGAGATACGATCAAACGGTTTTTACGTCTTTGTTCCACGGTAAAAGAGAAAAATGAACAATAGGAAACGAATGTGATATTTACAAAAATGCCCTATCGTCTATATAGGCTTGGGCTCAAGGGTCCACTGTATCTAATCGACAAGGATGGACGGGCGACTGTGCCTCTATCTTTACACACTGGAAAGGCCGAGGATGGTAAGCAATCAAGACTATGGACGAGGACACTTTATTTACAAATTGCAAACAACGACGTCTAGATCAGGAACTGTTGCCCAACTGTACAGTGGATGTATCCATGCCTACGAGTATCTCTGTCACGGCTGCTGCATTACCTCAGCCGATTACTATACATTTATTTGACCATGTCCGGGTCTCTTTGCAGCTTCGAAAATCGCACGCACACAGACACATGGTGTATATGACTCTAATTGATTTGAAACACGCTGCAACAGAGCATCGATACCACCAGGCACCTGTGAGAATGTCTAATAAGGATATGATGGTTTCAATTGCATCACAGGAGCAGGCACGCACACCTCTTTCAGCTCCCAGTCGTCAAGAAATTGAGACGATGTGTGAACTGAAGAAGCAACAACCACAACACAGCATGTACGAGTTACTGGAACAGTTCCGCAAGATGAATATTATAGAAACCAAATCATAAATAAAAAATAAATCAATATATTAATCCCACAATGGCTTTATAGCAGCGTAAAATGATGACGCATCTCGAGGACCGTCTGCGGATGTTGATGACGATGATGAAGCAGCAACGGGTGGTATGTCAGACTGTAGCTGCAGCTGTCGATACCCATCAAACATGATTTGACCAAACAGCGCACTGTCATATAAAAACTGAGAGCTGTTAAAATCTATTTCGCCGCTTCCGTTGCTTGCTGGTAATGCCTCCGCGAGATATGACAAGGTGGATTGCTGAGACGCATGTGATAAAAGTGTTGATGGAGTATTGGGGACGAATACAGATGGCTGGTATGCAAATGGAGTACTGGAAGAAGTAGGAATGAAAAACCGGTCGGTAGGTGATGAAGATGTAGACGATGAAGTGGTGGATGTGGTTGCTATCGATTGCGAGGGCTGAATCGTTCGATCAGGTGCGGCGGCAGAAGGATAGTATGGTTGAGGCTGCTGTAACTGTGCACTGTATAACTTTGTATGTGCACTCAACAAATCTTTGGTCGTTGATGCGAGCCGTTCGCACAGAGGCCAATACGGCTTGAGAGCTTCAATCATTTCATACAAGACTGTCAGTCCGTGGTTGCTTTTTCGTGCGGATTCTGGATCCTTGGAGAAAGTCGAGGTCATCAGGACAGTCGCGAAGATGTAAGCGCTGTAACCCATGTATGGTAAAACATTGCAACCACAGACATCTTTCATGGTCTGGAATATGACAGTCGCCTCGTCTACGCTCATCTTGCATGTTTCGATACTAGTCTGTATTCGATGGTACACGTCCAGCGGCAGCTCTGATGCTGACAAGTCACTGTATGCGAGACTTCCTCGGTGCAACACCATCATTGTTGTGCACCAGACTGCATGCGCTGAAAGCCACATTGTTATATAATTCTGGCTTGCAGTCTTCTTGTGCTTTTCAAAGTTGGCCTTATTGAATTGGAAATTTTCGGGTAAATCGTTTCTCCAAGATCGTAATCGTTTATCCAGTGATGAAAACTCGGCGATGGGTGGCCAGGTAACTGAGGCAGAGTTGGTTTTTGCGCGCGACATGTACTTATTTGCTTCGCCGAATATCATATTGAGTCGAATGTAATATCGTGCAATGTCCATCAATGAGTCGTTTTGGATTTCTTGACCCTCCACAGTCGTGCATTGGAATATGTCACGTAGCAACATGCTTTCAGTAATAGTTGGTGTCATGGCATCGTAGTCATTAACGTCGAAATACTGCGGTCTGCTCGTTCCTGCGCTCGTGAATCTAAGGTATAAATTATGTTTATATAAAGGAAGCCCTACAATGTCTCGTATCTTCCTTTGCTCTTACTTGTCCAGACAAATACAACTCCAAAAGATTCGTCGGCGGAGTGCCATGGCTGTTGTGTCGATGGACCCGTCTTTCTTATGAATTGGCACACGTAAAGTTTCTTCCTTGTTAAGACCTAAATCTTGGCAAATTCGTGCAGCAATGCCACCATAGATCCAGGCTCTACTCTCTCGTTTTTTAATGCTATGCTATCGGCTTCCACAAAGTCACAGGGTCTGTTTACCTCGAACCCGAAGCTCGGCCATATTCAACACATGCCATAATCCCCCAAAATTGCAGATTGGATATACTGGGTTCCAAAAGGCTTGCATCGATTAGCGCCGTTGCCTTATTCGCGAACCTTTCTCCAGCCCAGTACGGCGGGTCCGTCTTAATCACGGGATGGTCGGAGAACCTATCAAAAGCGGTTTGGTGTTAGGAGATCAATGCTTCCTGCTACTCCCTGCAGCTCTTACCGTGCTCCGATTGCTAAAACACTCCAGAGAAGAGGTTTGGATACAGTTCCATCTTCAATAGATTGCTTCAACGTTGCGCGATGCACAATTGGGAAGACTGAATTCAAATGCTCAAAGAATAAATCGACAAGATGCATCGTAATATCTTGAGGTAAATCGTCGTAAAGAGAATTGCTTTCGCCATCTATGTCTCGTTTGTTAGGACAATTTTAATAATCAAAGCATTTTCTCGAGTTGGACAGAGAAAAAACCTTTTTTGTCACCACCACCACCACCACCATTTTCCGCTGTCAAAACTTTTTTGTCGCCACCACTACCACCATTTTCCGCTGTCAAACGACGTTCTAGCTGAGCAAGTCGTTCTTCGAGTAGTTGGACGTAGCCTTTACGTGGTCCGCGCTTTCGACATTCCGAGTACTCGCAACGAATATTTGCTTCGGCGCAGTGAAAACATTCTGGTTTCGTGCCATCGCACTTGATCTACAAGAACAACAACCCCTTTTCCTTTCAGTTTCGCGTGTGACGCACCAGGGACAAAACCACATGGACCAGAACGAAGAGCTGTACCTTCTTCTTCCTGCAAGGGATGCAGGCTTGAGTTGCTCGCACACGTTTCTTCACCTCGGTGCCACGACCAACCTCGCTTTGTTTCATAAGGACAGAAAGCACAGCGCAGCAAGAAAGGAAAGAGGTGCAAATGGTCCGCTCTTGATGCCGGTCTACAGGTAGAGCCACCGTGAGCTCTTGTGGAACAAAAAAGTCACTTGAATCTCCGTCAAGGTTTCGGTCGGATCTGCCCGATAGTAAAAGGGGGTCAATCTTTACCCGTCTGGAAGGTTACTGAGAGCTTGCTACGATCACCATCAATTGTTTTAAAGAATTCTTTGGTTTTCATAGAATCAGCAAGGTAAATAAATGTTATTGCTTTTATTTTGAGATCATGTCTTTTTCCTGTGCTCGTTCTTTACGACGTCGTTCAGCATCCTCAATTTGTTGTGTCGAGATGAAATCCATGTCCCAGTAACCAGGTGGAGTCGATGGACGTTTGAATCTCTGACGATGTCTACACGTCATTTGTATTCTTTCGAAAGGGGTTAATATTCTTCCATCGGGGCCCTGGATGTTTCCAGTAGCTTGGTAGAACTATAAAGATCTACTTTTAGAAAATATGTTCTAGATTAGCAAGCAAAAACATGTTGCATTACCGGTGCACAATATTTGCAGGCGTCTGCAAGTAATTGAACGCGCTCGGACTTTCTGCGAACAGCATTCACGTACGGTTGTTCCCCGGGTTCCAACAGTGGTCTATTTTTATAAATGCATTATAAGCTTTTTTTCTTTCTTTTTAAATGCAACTGCACCTACTGTTGTGGTATCTCTGCGTTTGCCTGTACTCGCCCCTTGGTGTGCGATAGACCTGGACGGACCCTGTTGAAAAGAAGAAGAAGAAAAGTTAAACCACTTCTACATACAATCTCCTTGGATACTTGACACTGACGGTGACTTTAAGTTACCGATGTCATGAAGCAAATCGCTTGTTCGGATTCTATGGATATTATATAAGCATTGACATTATTTCGACTTTGTCATCTCCCACTTACGGTGACACGGGAAAACGGTTATTTACGGAGGATGCATCGTGAATTGAGAGATGGGTATCATTTGATGAAATGGAACTGCGTAATCGAGAGACAATGGGAGATTCAGGAAAGGGTGAACGGAAAGGAGATGAATATTCGTCGACTGTTTTATCGTCGTCGTCGTCTTCGTCAACAATGTTGTAAACTTGTTGTTGTTGTTGCGTTGTGTTTTCAGGAGATATATCCTGATTTTCTTGGAATATACTTCGACTTTGTGTGACAGTGCTTAATTCTTCCAACCTACATTGCCGGTAAGTGCATTTTGCATTGTCCACCGAGTACTTGGTACTTGCAGGTTCTTTAACCGCAAGATCTCTCGATCCTTTGTTTGCAACTCGGCTTGATACTGTGCGATCTGTTCACTTTGTTGCTGAATGAGTTTTTCCTGAGCTTGTATTTGCGACATTTGTTCAGTTACACGCTTTTCGAGACCTACACCTTCGTCAGTACTGCGGATCGCACCACAGATCTAAAGTTCATCCACCTTCAATATGCCGTCGTTGCAAAGCAGTGGTCTGCCGTTCCTGCTCTAACCGTTTGCGAACGGCTATACAAAGGCGCATTTCAGTTATGCTTGTCATTGGTGTCATGTCTCAAATGATACTTGCCAGCATATTTATTCTCTTCCATTAAGTCGGGTACTGGAAGAAAAAAAAGGAGACAATGAGAACTCAGCAAAGGAACGCGCAGACATGTATTTCCGCTCCCCGAACATGCTACGCGCAGTGTCGCGTGAGCAGCCAATGCGTTGTGGTTGGTTGGCTGGCCAGCTCATTGGCTTTGTCTCGGATAACAAAAGACAATGCGTACGGGCGATCGTTTACCATCATTGGAAAATCATTCGAAATATCGCGAACAAAATAGATTTGTTCTCCCACAGACCCCCAGTTCAGATCCCCAGTTGTGATACAAGAATTCAACGTGTACAAAGTAAAATACATATCAACTCTTCGCTGTGTGGAGACCTTTGCCCCAATACTTTTTGTCGAGATTCGAAATATCTGTGATAAATAGAACCTATTTCTTCAAACAAGCAGAACAGGAACACCTCCAAATAGCAGTGAGATGGTAAGTAACGTAATGTGATTATCTGTTTACAAATGTATGGAAGGAGAAACGAGTCTATAAAAGTCAGCTACTAGGTACAATGATCCACAAAGACAAACAAGGGTACTGTCATCCGAGTTTGTATGCATTTTCGAAATAATTTGTAGTGCGTCTGATAGCGTATCAAATGCTCGAGCGTCCTGAACAGGCGCCTGATGTACGATCTCTTCAGGTTCCACACATTGGATCCATGGCATTCCTTCTGGCTGGCTGAATGGCACTGCAACTACAGAGTCACCCGAGCGTACAAGCACAGACATCATTTCGTTGATATCCTTGCCAGTAGTGACACCAATAATCCATACGACTTTGGAGGCAGCTGTACTATCAATGTATCGTCTCAACGCCATTGTCGCCGGCGGATTGTGTGCACCGTCAACTAAAATCGGTGGCAAAGGCGTGCCATCAAGTGCTGCATCTTTGACATAGTCAAGTCGTCCCGGCCACCGAGTTTCCGCGAAGCCCCGTCGAAGGGTATCGTCGTCAAAATGAACTGCATTGAGATGTCGCAACCAAAGCAGCGCAGTTGCAGCAGTTGCAGAATTGGCGAGCTGATAATCGCCTAGCAACGGTACTTGATATTTGGTCTCTATCCACCATTCATCAAATGCCGTAAAGCCAAGTTTGCATTCTCGATCGTTATCTGTCCACTCTGCTGGTTTTGCTACTAGATAGGGTGATTGGGTATCTTTGGCGCATGAAATCAATGTTTCCATCGCAGTGTCGTCGTCTTGCGGTGCGATTACAACCGGGCAATTCGGCTTCATGATGCCTGCTTTTGCTTTTGCAATCGCTGTTACAGTGCCGCCCAAGATCTGGGCATGATCCCATCCAATAGCGGTAATAATAGTCATCCGCGGATTGTCAAAAACGTTTGTTGCATCGAGTAAACCTCCAAGACCGACTTCAATGACAACCCAATCGAGCGAGTGAGCTTTGAAGATATGGAGTGCTGTGGCTACAAGCTGTTCAAAGGGAGTTGCTTGTGAATTACATTTATCGTTCGTTTCGGCAACATATGCAGTAGCTTCGTTGAATGTAGTGGCAGAGACCGGGTGTCCGTTAACATTCACACTGTCGCGAGGTTCTAAAAGATGAGGCGAGTTGAAACGCCCGACTGTCAAGCCGGCTGCACGCAAAGTCGAAGCAATGTAAGCACACACTGATCCTTTTCCATTAGTTCCTGCGACGTGGATAACATTCAGCCCTTTCTCGGGGTTTCCGAGCGCTTGCAAAAGCCGGCGTATTCGTTCAAGTCCCAAATCCATTTTGGAAGGTGAAACACGCGATAGTGGCTCAGAAAAAAGGCGACGCGCGCGTTTTCCCGCGAATTTCTTCGTGCCTTTTTTCGCGCCCTGAAAATGACAATGGACACAGACACAAAGCCGATCGATGCACAGGGTAAGGCACCGGATCTAAAGTACATCACGGGAAATGTATATCGAGCGAGTGCTTTGTAGTCTTGGCCGATCAGGAACTTAAGGATATTGGTGCCGACTTCTTTTCTGACGACGATGAATACACCATGCAACAAGTCGACGAAAGCATGGCAAATGTTCACCTACAGACACCTGAACGCCCGCAGGCAAACTGGATCCCTCCATTCAAGTAAGTGCAACCGAGTTTCTGGCAGAGCAGCAAGTTTACTGATCTGAACAACAGAGTTGTATCAGCAGAGGAAGACCCTGTTTTCTTGCTTCGACTCTTTTACGACAGATTCTTTCCATACAAGACATATTTTCAATGGCTCAACTATGATACCGGTATGTCAGCAAAACTAAATGCTTTGCAATGCAATGGGGAGAATTGGTAACAGTCTTGTTCTCTAGTACCCAACAAGAATTTCACGCATCGCGAATTCAGTTTCACGCTTGCTTCAGACGCATATCTTCGATACAACTCTTTTTCAGACATGAATGGCTTGAAAAAGGAGATTCAGCGTATGCAACCAGTAAAGATTGATATCGGTGCCGTCTACTCTGTGCGGGTATGTATGCGAGTATTCTACTCAAATTGAAGCAATATTCAATGTCTTTTATGATAGCCAAAAGACAAGAATACTGTAAACGAGAAAGCATTTCGGCCAAAAGAAAAGGAACTAGTGTTTGATATCGATATGACAGACTATGACGAAATTCGAACATGTTGCAGGTGAGATCATGAACGAAACATCATCGCACGAATACAGAAGTTAATGGCGCTTCATTAGCGGCGGCGATATTTGTCACAAGTGCTGGCAATTCATTACAATTTCTATAAAAGTCATTGATGCTGCTTTGCGAGGTATGTTTGTATACCAGAAAAAGCTGGAGGGCGCCGTTGATTTACCAGACATCAGAGGACTTTGGATTTGAGCATTTGCTTTGGGTATATTCCGGTCGTCGTGGTGTCCATTGCTGGGTGTGCGATGAAAGAGCACGAAAGCTCGATAATGAATCACGGAAAGCAATAGTACAATATCTGGAAGTCATCAAGGTAAACTATGCTTTTCGATCTTATCACCAAGATGGGTGCTGATTAGCAACAGGGAGGTTCAGAGGTGGCACGCAAAGTCACTCTTCCAAACATTATACATCCTTCTCTGAAACGATCTCTCGATATCGTGCGGCCCTACTTTTCCCCATTATTATTGGAAGCTCAAGGCATATTGGATACTCCAGAAAGCTGGAAAAAGGTTCTAGCATTTTTACCCAACCCTGGTAAGACCTATATCCTGTAATGAAGCAGAAATGAAGTCTGACTCCTCTTGCAAGCCATCAGGGAAGAGCTAGATTCAATGTGGAGCAAGGATCCATCTCGACCTGCAGAACAGAAATGGAATGATATAAGATCAGAACTCAAGAAATCAGACAGCAAAACAAAGAAAACGGTAATCTGCCTACAATGTCGCTGGTTAATGGGAAAAATTGCTCATCATTTTGACAGGAAACGGAAAGGCTGTTACGAGACTTGGTCCTGCAATACAGCTACCCACGTCTCGATGACAAAGTATCAATCCAAATCAACCATTTGCTCAAGAGCCCATTCTGTGTACATCCAAAAACTCGTAAGCTATATGCGATAAGTTGGAGTTATGAAAGTGCTAACATGTAATTCGGTAAATTTAGAGCGAGTATGTGTTCCTATCCAGGCTGAGACTTGCGATACATTTGATCCTTTGGCTGTACCGACATTATCGCAGCTATCCAAAGAGCTTGAAAGCTATGAAAAGAGTCGCGCGGATGGTGACAAACGGATTCCAGGTAAAAAGGAAAAATGTAGTCGAATCGATAGGAAATGGATACTGAATACATGATGATTTAGACTACAAGAAGACTTCTTTGAAACCATACGTGGAAGTATTTGAAAAGTTTGTAAACAGGCTACTACTCGAAACTCAACGAGAAAAAAGAGGCAAGTCTCTACAATTTTCTTTCGTGATGTGGTAAAGACCTCTTACTAACATGGCACATTTTACTAGACGAAGCACAAAATGCTATGGAGTTTTAATCCATCAAAGCTAATAAAACGCTACATGTACAGGATCTGCTTTGATTCTTGAACAATGTATACTTTTTTCCTTCAATTTTGCGTCAGTGTGCGTCTAAAGAAAAGGTCTTTGCATATGATCCTTTTGGAGCAAGCTGGTCACGACGAATTGCAGCAGAGGGCCCGTTGTTGAAGGCTTGACAGCAACTCGGTTGCAGACTCATGAATATATTTGTTTTGTGTCGATGTTGATCTGTCCCTCGAAATTCTACAGCAGTTAATCGTGGTAAATGCGACATGAGTGTCTTCATGCCTACAGCCTCTGGGTCATAATAATTGTGAGTCCACTGCAGATATGGCTTCCTTTGCGCAAGATTTTCGATTGCCTCGTCTGAGTAAAGCTCAGGTGGTTAATGCCGATGTCGTTATACAGAACCGTGTTATTTCCATTCATGGACATGAATTGGTTGGAAGTTCAATGGAAAACGTATCGGTCTCATGCAAACGAGATCAAGGTGTTGATCGTATACGTAAAAGCATATGTTTGTCACAGGCATCGCCTTGTTTGTAAATCGAATGGATGATCCGGCGTGAATGCTATAAGCGGTATTGGCACCGCGGTGGGTATACGTGAACATTTTTAGAGTTTTTCAGATAGTCCCCGTCGTCCTTGCCGCCGCCTCCTTTCTCTTTTTCCACCCCTCTTCTAGCAACCTCCATTTCCCTCATGCTCTTTCGCCTTGCTGTATTCTGTCGATCGACACAAAACACAAGGAATGCTCTTTACAAACAGTCATATTCTGCGCTTTACACCTCTACTGTCGGCCGCCGTTCCGCAGCGGTGATCTCTCGATCTGCCGCACGGTCCAACTTGAACGTCATTGACTTTTTTGATCCCTCACTTGGCTCCACGCCACAATATTTCATGTTCCAGCACGGCGCTTCAGGGTTCCCAAAGAGGGGCAAGCAACCTCTGACAACCCGCAGGAAGACGCTATTTATTCGAGTGTTCAGGTCGGAGACGACGCCTATTTCCAACGATACGATGCCTTGGGCGTTGCAGACGGCGTAGGAGGCTGGCGTTCTCACACAGGCACGTTTACACACACACAGAGCGATGCTCCGTTTAAGCTTCATCTAAATTTGTATTTTAGGTGCAAACCCTGCACTGTATTCACGTAAATTGATGCATTATGCACAATTGGAGCTGGACCGCATCGACAACAATAAACGGCCATCGCACGTACAACAAGACCTGCCGGATCCTGTCATGGTTCTTGAGAATGCATATCATTTGACGACTCTTGATGCTCAGAATGAGGTAAAACGTTGTAGACAATGGAGGGGAATTCGGGGAGAAAAGTGAGCAAGAGTTCCTGAAGTTTATTTAGGGCATTGTTGGTTCTACAACGGCCTGTATTGTCATGCTATGTCAGGATGAACTCAAGATCGCAAACCTTGGCGACTGTGGAGTCTCCGTCATTCGCAATAACGATTATATCTTTCGATCCGAGGAGCAGCAGCATTCGTTTAATTTTCCGTATCAGCTAGGGACAGCATCCTTTGATTCCCCTGGAGATGCTCAGGTACACCATATATACATACATACACGCACCCATCTCATCATATCTAACATCTATTTTTTTGTCTTGTCTTATCTTGCGCTGCTCAGCAATTCTCAGTAAAGATAGAGGAAGGCGATATTGTGGTGCTGGCCACGGACGGATTATTTGATAATCTTTACGACGATGAAATTCTGGAGGAGGTGCAGCAGTGTTTGCAAAATAATCGCGTGACACCGCAGGACGACCCATCATCTGTGGCCGCCGTCCCGCAGCTGATATCGGAGGCACTGGCGCGTCGTGCAAAAGTAGTGAGCGAAGACCCAAGTAATCCATCATCTCCGTTTCAGGTTAGAGCAATGCACGAAGGACTGTACTATCAGGCAAGTTTTCTTTGGGTCTGCATGTGTAGTCTGTTTCGGCGGTCTCTAATATTTAGTTAAGGGTGGCAAAGCCGATGATATTAGTGTTCTTGTTGCCATTATAAACCGGGACAATAGACCACGACAGCACTCACCACCGCCACTCCCCTAAGCATAAATTGCTACCACACTCAGTTCCTCAGCATTGTTGCATATCCCTAGTTGTATATACATAACACCTATCAAAATTTGTACATTGTATACCCTTTCAAGCTTACCGCATGGCAAATTAACCTGCTCATTATGGAATTACATTGAGATTTTCTATCAATTATAGTTTATTAACATATGTGTGTTCTTTTTGTCCATCTCATTCGTTTATACAGCTGGGAGGATGTGAGCCTTAAAATAATACAATAGATAGTTTTCCAGAGTCAATGGACTGAGTAGGTTTGTCTGTACAAAGAAATGATAGTGGTAATAGAGTTTTGACCGGCAATGAAGAAGAAAAAAAGCCTTAAAGATTTAAAGGATGAAAGATAATACACTTAGCGGCGTTCAATTTCCAAGCTCTTGGTCGAGGACTTGTTTTCGTGAACAAGGATCTCTGGCACCTGCTCGTCTGGCGCCTGCTGTTGGTCCTTTTCATGGATAGCTTCGAATGAGGCATCGTCTTGTGCCTGTCGCTGTCCTTGATAGGCCTTACGACGACGCTCTTCCTCTTCTGCCTTCCATTCACTGCCACGGAAAGATCCTTCTAGTCGCGACATGACGCAGCAGGCCAAACAATTGCCCATGACATTGATGGAAGTTCGACCCATATCCATAATGGCATCCACACCCATGATTACGGTCACTGCAGAGATAGGCAATCCATACTACAAAAAAAGCCTTTTGCTTAGCAACAGATCACACATTTTCACACAACGGTCGGAGAGTATACCTGTGCAACGGTGCCGGCCAACACGATGAGCGAGGCACGAGGCACGGCAGCCACGCCTTTGGAAGACAGCATTAACGTGCCCATAATTGACAATTGTGTACCCACAGAAAGGTTGAGTCCTCCAGCTTGGGCAGCGAAGATTGATGCTAAACTAAGATGCAGAGTGGTGCCATCCAAATTGAATGAGTAGCCACTACAAAGATGTTAAGCAATTTTCAGGTACATGGTACATGCAACAGTGATATTTCATGACTTACGTCGGGATCACAAAGGATACAAGTGAATTCGGGCATCCAAACTCGCGCATGCGTTCCATTGCTTTTGGCAAGGCAGACTCGCTGGATGAGGTGCTAAAGGCAATAAGCCATGGTTGTCCAATTGCTTTGAAGAAACCGAAGACAGGAATGCGGCAGATAAGCATGATGGGAACCAATATAATAAGTACAAAGATGACCAGGGAGGCGTATAAGGCGCCAATGAGCTTGCCGAGGTTACCAAGGACTTCGATACCATTTTTGCCTACGGTAGCTGCCAGCGAAGCACAAATACCGATGGGTGCATCTAAAGTGAATATTTGAGCGTGTGAGTGAGTAATCTATCGCTAATGCTAAGCAAATATATCCACTCACAGTTCATGATGAGACCGACCATCTTGAAGATGACTTGGGAAAGCCCATCGCAAATCATCAAGATAGTGTCACGAGACTTCTTATCCGCCTTGATTGCAGCGCATGCAAACATGGCTGCGCAAAAAACAATGCCTAAATCAAAGCATGTATTAGATGCATTATCAAGAAATCAATAAATGAAGGTTTTATGCAAATACCTAGGATCTGGTCTTCGCTTGCAGCGACAAAGAAGTTCTCTGGAATAATCATAAACATTTCTCCATACCATGTGATTTCGCCGCTCTTGCTGGCAAGCTCGCTCGCGTCCGAATTTTGGTCGCTGCTGGGCAGTGCAACACCATAGCCAGGTTTGATCAGATTGGCCATAATGAGACCTAATGCCAGTGCAAACGTCGTAACGACTTCAAAATACTGCAAAGACGATGCTGCTTAGCAAATATGTTCTATTATGGAAATTTTATCAAAAGAGAGCTACACTTACGATAATAGTCTTGATGGCCAATTTGCCCACGGTAGAAATTTCCTCGCTGTGACCAGCAATACCAAGCACCAAGGTAGAGAAGATCAGTGGCGCGACAATAATCTTGATCATACGAATGAAAGCTGTGCCCAAGGGCTCAATTTCTTGTGCAAATTTGGGCTGGAAGTAGCCAATCATGATGCCAATGAAAATACCCACAAAGATCCAAAAGGTCAGGCTGGTCCATCGAGCCAAAAAGCGCCACACGCGCGCGCATGGTGTCCATAAAAACTTATCCCAGATCATGAAAACAAATCGACCAGTTTTGACTGCCCAAGGAGAGTACGAGGCCTTCTCTTCCTGAACGATAAGGTCATCTTGTCTCCACACTCGAGGCTGTCTAGCAGCAGCGATCTTGTAACTGACTATATCCTTGATGCGATCCATATAGTTTTCTTTTCCTTTGGCCTGGCGAAAGAAAAGGGGAGGAGAAGAGCGATTGAAAGGAAAGAGAGAGAGAGAAAGAAAGAGAAAAACTGCAACTGGACGAATCGTGATCCAGGTTGGCCCCTTTATGATAGCCGAGGATGACGGTGAGAAAAACAAAGCTGATTCTGCGTAACCTAAAAACCATTTCTTCTCTCTTGTACCACTGTGATCCGGAAGTGCAAGAACGTTCCTTTTTTGTTCCGCTTCCCGTACATTGCAAAATACACGGTGCAGATACTAAAATGCATCTACGAGAATTCAAGCTATACGCTGCTGCTACTGTTCGCGCATGCAGGGTTAAACTATCATTATCCTATTTGGATTGTCACTTATCTTTGTGTTACATGTCACCGAAACTCTATCTTTCAGTTTTCACAGAAATCCATGAACAAGGCCAGTGCCTTATTTGGTACAATTTCCCGCGTGACCACGGGTACTTTTTTCCTTTAAAAAAAAGCTCATCGTATAAAGCGTTTTTGCCAAACCGTTAAATGCAACGATCAGTCAGTGGATGATCGAGTCACATTCATGACCGGCATAGAGGCGCTGAAAATGGAATTTTTGGCTCAGCAATCCACGTAGGAATGACGTTGTTTAGCAGAGCTTTTTTTACTTCGTACTTATTGCTCTGTGATCTCAAATAAATATACTTCTGGGATACAGGGTGCAGCTCAGCAGTTGCTAAAGGTTAGCCAACGACCCTGTCTGGAAATCCTGCAATGGTATGCAACAGCTTCGATTAAGATCTGTCCATGTCTGCAGTCAGTACCCGGAGCACTGTTATTTGACTGCATGCCAAAATGACTGAAGTTATAGCATCTATCAGCCCTTATCACCCTATCAATTTACACTCTAAGATATCTTGATTTTGTAAACGAGCAATGTGTTCATTGCGGCCAGCGAGTATGTTTTCACTTTTTTCAATGTAAGCGACAAAACGGCATGCTCGTCTTGAAATGTCGTAAAGAGAGAAAGTCTGCCAATTGATGGTGGCAGGGCAGCTTGACTTTTCATTTTTTCCGTGTCCAAAATCGTTTTCAGAAGGCCATGGGAGAACGGGCTTAAAAAAAGTTTCCAAAATAGTTGTCCTGCAAAACACTTTACTCTGCATTACTTTCGTATAATACACTTACAGATTGTTTTTTCCCGGATGACAAAAGTTAACATGATGATAGAGTCATTGACGCTTTTTAGCGTACATTCATGGAATGACCTAAATAGATTCAACTCTCTCACACTGGCTTCTCATCATTCGAATGTAAGTAAATGTAGCTTGGGCGATCCAGAAGTTTCGTATTTGCTGGGCCACGGCGCTATCCGGCAAAGTCTGTCAAGAAGCAAGATGATGGATACAGATA
>KK099983.1:165801-188961 GCA_000611695.1 Rhizomucor miehei CAU432
AAATAGAGATACGATAGCTTGGCGGCTAAGGTCCAATTCACTACCAAATCTGGGGGCGTCGTGTGCCGAATGGGCGCTTCGCTCGTTCCAGCCTGTCGACCCAAATGATCTATTCAATATACATCATCAACAAGGCCGGTGGTCTGGTATATCAAAAGGACTTTACGAGCCACCTAGAGAAACTCTCTAGCAACGACTACCTGGTGCTTGCCGGCACATTCCACGGGTATAAAAGAGAAATCACGATCTACGACCATGCCGCCGTCTCACAGCATTGCTAGTGTACATGCCATCACGTCCAAGATCTCGCCAGTGCATAACTCTTCCGGCATAGAAATGCTCGAGACCGATACCTTTAAATTATACTGCTTTCAGACTTTGACAGGTAAAGTCCTTTTAACATTATGCGTCCGCTGTACATCACTGAAGAAATATGATATTCGTCGACAGGTACCAAGTTCCTTCTCGTCACATCACCTCAGCAAATGAATGTCGATCCATACATGAAAAAGATATATGATATATACAGCGATTTCGTCATGAAAAATCCATTCCACACACCTGAAATGCCCATTCGATCCGATCAATTCGACCAAACGTTGCTCAAGTTTATTCGAACCGTCAATGGCCCTTGAAGAGAAACGAAGGAAAGAAGTTGAGAGGAGGGAAAGGCGATACAATGTACAAAAAAGAATAAAGAAGGAAAAAAAAGAAGGCACGAGAAACACTTTTAGATGGAGTGAGGGTTGGTGTGGAAGGGCGACCAGATACCACGGACACTTTCGGTTGTGGAAATAACAGGCTTCTTTGCAAGATTCTTCATCTTCGCTCCACTCGAGTCTCGGAGAAGTTTGACCTTCTCGGAAATCTCTTTGGGTGTCATGTTGCGAGTGCAAATCACCTTGTCACGGCCATTGACTATACAATCAAACAAGGAACGGTTGAGTCCGGAGAACTCTTCTGATACATGTATAAATGTATACGTACGATAATAACCGCGAATAACAGGATGATGATGCGGTCTAGGCTGTACAAGAATTTCAATCTGTGGGTGCTGCTTTGCAAAGTCGACAAGATCTTTTTTGATGTATTCACTGTCAAGAAGAGATCTGTTTAGACGATCGGGTTGATTGGATTGAAAGGTGAAAAATAATCGTGCTTACACCATGCCCTTGTTGGATCCCCAGCGTTCACAGTAATTGAACACGAGCTTTTTGCATTGAAGAACGTATGCACCCGTGCCGTTGTTGATTCGTGGCAGCACCGTCGACATGGTCGCAATTTGTGACAAAAGAGAAAAGCTGCTGTCTGTCAACAAAATTTGTGCTGAGTTGCCACCGGGGCAACAGATACGCCAACTCAGATACTCGCAGTGCCGTTATTTTGAGGCCTGGGTCTTTCCGGCGATAAAGTAGTACTCTTTTCTTTTCCCACAGCTCGTTATTGCTTTACATGGAGCAGCAAACTGTAATCTATGCATATATCTTTTTTGCAGAGAGCATAGATACTAGTAAAAGGAAACTCCTTTTTGTTTCAAGTTGCTGTGAGCGAAGTGCAGGCGCACGATGCAAGGAGTACCTGTGAAGTTTTTGCGTATGATATCAAGGGAGGAATATTGGAATTGTTTTAGACTGCTAATATATACACAAACAATGGATTCATTCTAGCCAAAGATTCGAATTAGCCGTGCAAAAGTAAAGAGAATTCCCAGATCCGCCTAAAAGTATCCTAACCGAGAAGTGTTCTTTTCTCACGAGGTTTGCCAGCAACAGCAATTGGGTTGTTCTGGAATTATTTTCTAAGTATAAACCTTCCATCCAACAGCTTTCGAATGTCTCCTCAGTACTATCGAGCTTCTAGCAAACTTTTTTCCAAAGATCCGTTATTAGACTAAGTCTGACGTCGATGGACGGATCAATAATCGTCCATAATTGGCAAGCCGTTAAATGATGTTTTTTTCCTTCTTAATACTAGCATGCGCAGTTTCTACTTCATGCACATTCTTAGCGATACTTTTCGATCTTCACCATAGACTGCAGCTGCCTGTCTGAGCATCTTCTATCTCTTTGCTGTCAGCTAATCAATGTTGATAAACATGAGATCATGCTTTTTACCTTGAATTCATTTGTTTGGCATCGAGTAGTAGCGTAGAAGTCGTTTAAAAGCCAGGTTCCGCGAGTGCTGAGATACTGTCTATCTTCGTCAAAGCTGATGATATGCATAGAAATTCCGTATTCTCAACACAAAGCTCTTTGAACATCCTGGTTT
Organism: Rhizomucor miehei CAU432; assembly: GCA_000611695.1. Taxonomy (NCBI): domain Eukaryota; kingdom Fungi; phylum Mucoromycota; class Mucoromycetes; order Mucorales; family Lichtheimiaceae; genus Rhizomucor; species Rhizomucor miehei. The sequence continues at coordinate 168,070 of KK099983.1, forward strand.
ACCTGTATTTAGAGGAAGATGAGCACATTGCTTAAGGAATGTCGATCCGATAATTTAGGCACCTGCTTCTATGCACCTCTTACGCGACGTCATTATTGTTCTTCCTCGAGTGAGTTTTCTGATACGTTGATTTTGCAGTTTTTATCTATTTTCAATCCTCTTGGCCCTGCTCTTGGTTGGCACTTTTCTGTCAACAACAAGAGGTTATTTAAGTCCTACGCATGTCATATGACGGATGCTAAATGAGCGTTAACAACAGACATCAAATGGATTATCAACTGTTTTGAACAAAAGTCGTCCTCTTCTTATTACTCGGACAATATAAAGGACTGACAGCGCTCGAGGCAGCCTGCAACTTTGACAGTACAATACATGAACTTTTTGGATAATTTGATGTGAAGAAAAAGAAATCGCACACTTTGGCAGGGGTGCGGCTGTTAGGAAGATCGTCGATATAACACTTCTAACGCATTTTCAAGCAAAGTCCTTAACTAATATCTTGGAATATTAAGTCATGATACTTCATCAAACAAAGCTTATCATATTGCATTTAAACAATAGCGTATTTTGTCTGGGATATAAGGTCTGTCCAAATAATTGAGTTCAGTGTCTGATTTCCTCAAAGGCTGCAGAGGTCAAGTGGAACATTGATTTAGTACACGCATGGTCAACGATCACACGCTGGTAGTCGGGTTTGCTGAAAGCATGAGAACTTTACAATGGGCAAAACGACTACTGTAGTGTGTAAACCTGAGGTCATGAATGGAGAAATGTGGATATTGCTAAAAGGCTAGAAAGCTCCTCCCGATCGTCTTGCCGTAAAAGTATAGTTACACAGAGTCCGTGCGACAGGCAGCCAACACCTGCTGCGGGAGGTTCATGCATGAAGGATCCCTGAGAGTCTTCAAAGCGTCCGCTGAGCAAAATCGGCCCCTTGTTTCTAAATCAAAAGCATCTAACGTATATATATAGCATCCATGTGCAGAGCTTGCAGTTTGGCTTCTCTATCGTAGCTGAAAATTTTTGACAGCTGCTATTTGTGATATTCAGATCATTGTAGATAGGTTACACGCATTTTGTGCAGCATGCCATCAGCATTTCTGTAGCATGTGACCCTGTTGGCGTCCTGGGCATGTTAGCAAAAGTCGCTGGCATATGCACACTGCGTACACACAAGTCTTCCTTTGTAATTAATAAGCTCTTTGTGTCAATCAAACACGAACTGCAAGTCTAGATGTCAGACCCTCTGACCCACCTGACAGATACATTCAAGTTGACTATTTTCATAGACAGCCGCTCGACAGTGGGGATGAGGGCAAATGAGCAGAAAAAGAAAAAGGGAACAAAGTGTATCAGATTTGGAAGTTTACTTTTCGCTATAGAGCTTGAAGTTGGTTTCAGTCGCGCCAAGCTCATGATCTGTTCAAAATTTTTGGAGTCATCGACTGATTTGGCCAGAGGGAACTCGGAACGACGGGCTTGCTTAACCCCCACGGCAACAAATGTTTTTAACACATGCTTCTGTTTATCGCTGATCAAATTTGCAGCTATAGTCGCCACTCTCAAGCCAGCGATTGAAAAGCAAGGTTCACCTTCATGCTTTCCAAAGCATCTGCCAGCGGAACTCAATGAGAAAAGGCGCAACTTGGGAAAGGACAAACGAGAAACTGAAATTGGAACCTTTGGTTTGACACCGTACAAAAAAAATTTATAAGTCGGGTCGTTTTGTTTCTCTTCACACTTGATCTCTTAACTTCCTTGCTCTTCCTCCAAAAGCGCAGACTCATCGTCTCGCTATTGTTCTGACCTGCCCCTGAACTCTTGATTATTGACAACTATGCAAGACGATCCTAAACACACGTCCTCTGCGTTTATTCAAGACTATCGATCTGGTGGTGCGCCTGCTCTTGCTGTGAACGCTTCCGTAGCGTTATCCACATCCTCTATTTCTGCTTCTGTGCCTCACTGTGCATATCTGGTCACCTCTTCTGCCTCCATGGCTCCTGCGAGCTCTGCGTTCCGCGACGAATCGTCCTTCTTTGCTGTGCCAAAGGTAGCTCCTCCTTTGTCCCGTGTCCGGGCTCCGTTTGGCGATATGACAAACGTCGCACCCGCAGGCCATCCACGCATTCCTCGTTTCCCTTCGTTCTCGAGGGAAAATCATTGTGCCGTTGCTGATACGTTCTTGCAGGCGTCGACTTCTTCTCCAGGAGCATTGAGTGCCACGAGACTGTCTGGAACAAAGCCCAGTTGGCATCAACCACCGGTCGCTTCTGCTGTTTCCAGTGCGGGTTCCAGAGAACAGCAAACGTCAGGATCCTCTGCTTGGTTTCTTCCACGCTTTGACCCTTTTGGCTCAGCTCCTACAGGCTCTGTTCTGGAGACGCAACGCAATCCTGTCACTGCTGTGTTGAACCAATTGTCCGAAAGTAAGTTGATACGGTGACAAAGTAATAGCAAAGACCATAACTGACGGTCATTGTGACAGCTTCTTCCGCTGTTTCTGCGACGCGTCACCTATGTATAACGAATATTTTGAGCGATATGGACATCCGGGCTATCGTGCACGTTCTTGAGGTGAGTTCGATGTCTTGAGCTGATGCTGGATGTTGCAAGCATTATTATTATAATCAATTTTGTTTACACGCCTCAATGTCGTAGACCTCTGGTGATATCAAGATCACTTATCCTGATTTCCTATACTCCAAAGGAATCTTGACCGTCTCGTTTTACGACTTGAAGGAAGCAGTCACTGCTTTTGAGGACCTGCAATCCCTTTTTCAATCGGATCATCGCTACCCTGACGTGGATGTCTGCTTCATTTCAGGCTCTCAAATATCCTTCATGTACAACACTCCATATACTTCTGATTCGGATGCGGATGCCACCTTGATCATTGAGCTTCATGGCGCTAATGATCGCTTGTCGTCCTTCAACATTCAGCGTTTTCTTGGTATTTGGGGCACTCTACGCCGAATTATAGAAATCGATCGCTCCAATATTCGTCGAGTATTGCAAGTCGAGTTTTACGACAGCAGAGCAGCTGCAAACTTCTACGCAGACTTGAACAATCATGTGTATCAGGTAAGATATAACTTAATCTACATATATTGACAGAATTACTAACGTTGGATCAGGGCGTTGCTTTTGTCATCTGCCGTCCTACTGTAGTTTCACAGACTCCCGGTGCTTCGTCAGTTTCAGATGAAAGATCTGATCCTTTCGAAGAGCTTACAATGTCAAGCACGTCAGCTCTTGCTCTAAGGTCTGCCTCTCCTGCGGTGCCATCGATCCATGCATTCCAAAGTGCTGATAGTGGCCGCTCAATGCAACTCTTCGCTGCCGGAGACCAAGACGTATACATGGCTGCCGCAAGTGATGCAGAAACATCTTCTTCGCACCATCAGCGCAGTGATACCTCGTCCTCGACGCAATCCTTCAACAGTTTCACCTTCTTTAGTCAAGGCCATCCTGCAACTCGCACACAATACTGGTCTGCACAAGAGTATCATGGTCCTCAGCAGCTAGTCCAGACGCAACCGCTCGTCCAAAGCTCTTCAGCCTTCCCTTCTCTCGCGAGCCTTCATTCGTCCCAGCATGGTCCTGAGCCCATTGGTACCGTGCTGCGTGCAAGCCTTTCCGAGCCGGTCACTCGTCCGACTTTGCGTCGCATTCCAACATCATCTTCCACCTCGCGTGTTGGATCGGTGACTGCAGCCGGAAACAGCGGATCCTCTACTGTACATGATTCAGATCCAAATGAAAACAATGTATTTGATATTAACCGGGTCATTGATGGTAAGAGATCAATAGCATCAACGATTGCATTCCTCTAACACTCTATATCTTGCAGGTTCTGATAAGCGCACCACATTTATGATCAGAAATATTCCCAACAAGTACACGCAGGTATATGATGTTGCTCTTGGTACATTCATTTATCTGCTAACATTTATAATCTTTTGCGTAGGAAATGTTGAAGGAATGCATCGATGCCACTCACAAGGGAACTTATGATTTCTTGTACCTGCGCATTGATTTCCAGAACAAGTGCAACGTTGGATATGCGTTTATTAATTTTATCAATGTCGAGTAAGTTGCTGAAGAGCCATAGTTTGTGTTTTCTTTACTCACTAGCTTTTTTGAAAGGTCTGTTATTTCTTTTGCGCGGGAGCGCGTAGGCAAACGCTGGTAAGATATTGCTATTAAGTAGGGTATATAAGTACCACACCTTCTGATTGTTTGATATATAGGAACCGTTTCAACTCTGAAAAACGCTGCTCGATCGCGTATGCAAACATCCAAGGAAAGGTAGCCCTTATTGAAAAGTTCCGTAATTCCACTGTGATGGAGGAGGACCCGTCGTACAGGCCAAAGATTTTTTATTCTTCTGGACCTCATGTCGGTGAAGAAGAGGTAAGTCTTGAACGAAGGAAATTTTGCAAAAGTGACATAAGTTATGCTCATATGCGTACCGTTATAGCCATTCCCCCTGCCGACAGTGTCGCGTGCCACCTTGAAAAGTCGGCAAGAGTCGCGGCGCTTCCGTGAGGCAAGCAGATCCTAAAAGAATATGCCCGGTAAGTAAGACAGGGCTCATGGTCGAATCACGTAATAAGGCATGGGCTGATTATAGCTTTACTTTATAGCTACGACTGAGATATCCTCCATGATTTGGCACACTTTATTTACAATGCCGTCTTTCCACTTTTCGCTGTTTGCTCCACAAGTATTGTTTTTCTCTTCAGTTATTTCTTCCCAAACATCTTTTTATTTTTTTGCTCGATATAATGCCCTTTATTTTTCTTCTGTTCATTCAGATTTTATTTGTATATTCTCTCTCCCAAGTGAACTTCCAAAAAATGTTCCCTTTTTTCTCGAACCTAATGCATTGCTCCGCTCCAGAAGAAGAGGACGAGGAGATCCAAAATCGGCCTTTCTTTTTGAACTTGCACAACTCGTATGAGACCGCCTGTCATGGCAAAACACGGAGACAACCTAGTATACCTTGACGACTATCTTGACAGTTAGTTGAGGATTATGTCTGTGTATACAGCTTCGAGTCTTTAATGAGCATTCGACAGCAATTGAAGCACTCCCCTTGGAGCTACAAAGAAACTTTACCCTCTTGCGTGAGCTTGACGGCTATGCGCAAGGTACGTCCTGTGAGGATCAACATGAAATTCAAACAGACAACTGAAGCTGCTGCTTTTTAGACCTCGCGGAGACCGTTGCCAAAGAATCTATTGAACTGATCAACGACATTGGCACGATGGACGCCGTCGAACGTATAGAGCGATTAAAGAAACTGGGCAGCTTATTGACAGAGACCTTAAAACGCGGTGAGGAGAAAGTAGCGCTGGCGAAAACAACCTTTGATGCAGTAAGTCTTGCACCGCTGTAACAGAGGAAAGCAGTTTTTGCTAAGAAAGAATCCGCAGGTGGAGCGTCACTGCAACAGACTGGACGCCGACTTGGTCAAGTTAGAAGATGAGGCTCCGCTAGGTCGGGAACGTATCACTGCACAACCAGGGCTTTCACCGTCTGCGCGTAGCTTACTGAGAGAAGTCGTACGTGATAAAGCAAACCGTGCCTATGAGCGGGAGCGCAAAGATTTAAAGAACGATCGACGAGGTAAGCTTTTGATATCGCTTGTTTGCTTGTTGCCAGGGACATGACTGACACTTAAAAAATGATAGATGCAACGGGAAAAAGTAAGTTGTAGCTTTCAATGATGGCTGTCGTTCGGATTGCATTGACCAACAAGTGTGTCCCAAAAAGAACGAAAATTAAAGGATGGATCTCCGCCTCCGGGATCGTTGCGGTCGCAAGCACTCAAAGAAAGAGCCTTGAAATCGCAGGCAGATAAGAAAGCTTGACAGGTATTAATTACAGCATACACATGCTGAGTAGTCTTGATTGGAACTCATATGTACTTGTCTGTAGGCAAAAAATCAAAAGGGTAAATAATGGATATCGTTATATTCCTTTTTTTCCAAGTAATGGTTAACTTGGTGATCGAGTAGCGCATTGCCTGCAGATTTACCTCTTGACAGCATTGACCCAAACGAACCGCTTTATTGCTACTGCCAACAGATATCCTACGGTGAAATGGTGGCATGCGACAATGCAGATGTACGTCAAAAGTTGTGCATATACTCCTCGACACTTTCTAACAAGATAATAAATAGTGCGAAATTGAATGGTTCCATCTTGCATGTGTGGACTTGAAGACTGTACCAAAGGGCAAATGGTATTGTAACAACTGTTTGACAAATATGAAGGGAAAACAGAGACGATAGTTTGGAAATTAATGATTGTCGACATCTTGCTATATTTCCATCATCCTTTATAAAACCACTGTGCACATTTGCAATCGAGTGACTATTTTTGCCTTTCGTCTCCAGTCGTTTGTCTCTGAACTGGTCATACAGAAAGTTAGGAACGTTAATGAGCTGCAAAGGATATGAGTATGGGAAAATGCAGGGAAAGGACGGGGATAAACAAAGGGGATGGCAATTGTGCAATTTCTCATTGGTACTCCCCTGTCAGTTTTGCCGGCAACACCCTCGCTTCAAGTGGTTCTTTCAGCAGCTTGAGAATATTCTAAAGCAGCTCCGCCTTCTCCCCAGACTCATGTTGGAGAGACAGCATACACTAGGCGCTCTTCCTTCATGAGAAACACTGAATTTGCAGCATTACTCGAATTCAGTACAGTGTTGAAAAGCTTGTATGCAATCTATCATTGCTCAACCGAATGCCCTACAGCTCAATATGCCTTCATCTTAAAGAAAAAAAATTATGTGACACAGCACAGATTTCCGATCGTCCTGCAAGTTTCCCATTTTGAGTTTGAAACATTACCTTCCCCACATCTTTTGCTTTTGAGCGCCGAAAAAAATTTCGGCAGGTTGCTTGCTTCGACGCTTGTTCTTCCCTGTGAACTGCAACGATGACGGACGATCCCAAACGTCAGCGGGTTAGCAAAGCCTGGTAAGTCTACTCATTCACTGCTAAATGCCTTAGCTTATACATTGCGCTCTCAGCGAGCAGTGTAGAAAGAAGAAGATCAAGTGTGACGGCAAATCGCCTCTGTGCGGGAACTGCATCGCTCTAAAGATCGAATGCACTTACAAACAATCGACCCGAAAGGTACCGTTTTGGATGAATGCAGAGCAACTATAGCGTCAAAGGTCTAATTGTTTAACAGAGAGGTCCGCCAAAAGGATACATTGAAGCCATAGAAGGCCGCTTACACCGGCTGGAAGCATTGCTCGGCAGCATCGTTCAAGAGGACGACCCACGTTTTCAGGCAGTGATGGAAGAGCTTAATGCGCCGCTGGAAACTGCGAGTGGAGAGCTAGTGCGACCTAGGCCAATGCAGCAAACCCCCATTGCAGGTTTCGATGAAAAGGCGTCTGCCGTGGAAAGTTCAGGAACCACGATCGATTCTGTCAACGATAATGTTTGCAACGTTTCGATCGATGAAAGCGGACAGCTGCGGTACTATGGAAGATCGTCCGGATTCTACATGCTGCAGAGCAGTAAAAATTTTCGAGACAAGGCCTTGCAGTTTGGAGTGGAAGAAGTGAATCGGCTAGTTGTCGATCCTTTCGAGAAGCCGCCACCAGACTTGTCGCAACATCTGTTGGACATTTACTTCACCTATTACTATACGCTAATTCCGCTTCTGCATAAACGCACATTTATGGACTCGCTAAACACCGACCACCCCCCATCCCTTCTTCTGCTAAACGCCATCTATGCAGTCTCTTCCCGCGTCTCGCCTGATCCACGAGTGCGAGCGGATCCTTCACAACCGGATACAGCTGGAGATGTATTTTTCGAGCGTGCTCGACTACTTTTAGATTTTGAGTGGAATAATTTCAGTATTTCCACAGTCCAGGCCCTCTTGCTTATGAGCAGTCACCAGAATGGTGCGCTCAAGCCGACAAGAGGATGGCTATACAGTGGCATGGTAATCTCCTTTGTTTTTACAAGGTTTCTTTTTTACTTTTTGTACTAAACAAACATTTTTTAAATAGGCATTTCGTATGGCACACAATCTAGGTTTGCATCGCAACTGCGATACTTGGGACCTGACTCCTGCACAAAAGGAAGAGCGCAAGCGCGTCTTTTTCTGTTGGTAAGTCTGATGATGCATTTGATCTGTTGAAGCAGGAAATAAGGTTTGAGACTAATTATATGATCCGCACATTCGCTGTACTATAGTTTTGTCATTGACCGCCTGACAAGTGCCATGCACGGCCGATCGCCCATGATCGATGAGCGCGACTACGATACGCCGTACCCTAGTGAACACGACGATGACGATGCAGACAGGAGTCCTCGCATATTGGATAATTTTCTTCATTTGGTCAAGTTGTGTGAAATCCTGGGCGACATCTTGCGCGACTTGTATATGGTAAAAGGCAGAAAGCAACTATCTGCCATGACAACGCCGGACAGTGTGATCTCAACCCTCGACAAGGCACTGAACCAATGGATGGCTAAGCTTCCGCCTTCACTGCGATACAAACCGGCCAACACAAGAGTGGGTGAAAGGGCTCCAGCACCGGCGCTCCAGCTGTGCCAAGTTCATATGCTGTTTTACACATCCTTGATCCTTCTACACCGACCGTTCATACCCGGACCTACACAAAGTATTGCACCATCCGTATTTCCATCCGCATCCATCTGCACTTTTGCTGCCAACCGTATACTTGATATCGCAGAATCGCTGTACGTAGAAGGCCGTGTGACAAACGTCAACAATTACTCGCTCTACTTTATATTCACGGCAGGCATTATTTTTATCTACAATGCAGCTTCCTCTGACAGCATGTTTGCACTTGAAGCCAAAATCAGCATCAACAAAATTATGCGAATTATGGATGAACTGGAGAAGACCTGGACGACCTCGGCGCGGCATTGCAATATCCTGGGAGAACTTGCAGGACTTCGAGACATCAACCTGACTTGCATCGATGAAAGCTACCGACGACAAAGCATCAAGTCATCGACTCCACCAGCGTGCATTGCCGTCCCTAACTCTCCTGTATCTTCGTCGCTGGACGACGAGGAACAAAACAAGAATTATCACTACTCTGAAGAAATATCACCGTCGCTTGACAGCGAAGACTTGAAAAGTATAAGGCAGCAGACTGCTCAAGATTGTGCCATATTTTCAGGCGAACGAGTGTATGATCCGTTTGCAACAGCGTTTTGGGGTATGCCAACATCCTTTGACCTTGACGAGTGGAATAACTACTTTCACAATCAGCAGAACTCTGAAATGTGAATTAGTTTTTTTTATTCTGTGTCTTTATTGCTTTTCATGTATATACATATGTAGTATGTCTTGCTTGTTTTTCTGTATTGTATGATCGATAGAAATTGCAAAAGTTGATAGCAATCAATTCTGAAAAAAAAATGCAGGGTATTGAAAGAGCTGAATTTGCCAATATCCAGTCGGACCCACATCTTCTCCTTTTCACACACCTCTTTTAACTTGATCTTAAAATGAATGCCTCGCGATCAGTAAGTAACTAGCAATTGCAGCAAGCTATGCGCACACTGTATGCGAACGATCGTTTAGGCACGTCTCCCACCCGAAGTAAACCGGGTCTTGTTTGTACGGTAGGATCAGTGTCGATTGGGAAAGAATGCAGGGAGACTAATGCATTTACACTTTAGAAACCTTCCATTCAAGATCACAACCGAAGAAATGTACGATTTGTTTGGCAAATATGGTCCCATACGTCAGATTCGAGTGTACGTTGCTGTTATAGTTGATGTCTATTGTATTATATTTGTTTACGAGCTAAAAACTTTTGGACAGAGGCAACGCAGCCGACACGCGTGGCACAGCATTTGTGGTATATGAAGACATTTACGACGCCAAAAACGCTTGCGAGCATCTGCAAGGATTCAACATTCTTGGAAGATACCTCATCGTCCTTTACTATCAGCAAAACAAGGTCACCAAGAAGATGAATTTGCAAAAGAAGGAGGAAGAATTGAGAGAATTGAAGCAGTATGTGTTGTGAAACAAAACTCGTTATTTGCTTGTCTTTTGCTAAGTTTATTGCTACTAACTACAACGTCGTTTTTTCATCTACATAGACGATACGGTGTAGGAGACGATTAAGAATGTTTAGATGGAAATTCGAAAAACCTTCTGTACAATCTCAAGATACTCACACCATTACGCACACATATCGCAACATTACATGTTTTCATGATTACCGCATTCTTCTCTTTTTTCTTGTCTCCTTTTCGCCCGTTTCTCCTCAAATGTCAAATAAACAGTGCTTTTATTACTGAAGCAACAACGTTTTGCTATGACAACCTTCTGATTGTTGCAATGCATTGGGATATGAGGGTTTTCCTCTCCGCTTTTCAACAATTATACGTATGTGGTGGATCTTGCTTGCGACTGCCCTAAATCTTGCAACAGTACATTGCTATCTAAATGAAGCTCATCCTCCCTTTGTAATAACATCGCCCAAAGCTGGTCAAGTAGTCCAGCGAGGGGAAAGTGTCAATGTTACTTGGTAAAGAGTAGTTTGCCATGGAAGAGCGATCTACAAGGCATGGTTTGCTCAATCTTGACAAAGGTACTTGACACCCGATACACGATACCCTATTTACGGCTACGCTGCATCGCGTACACCGAGAACTATAGGTAAATCGTATTTTATTTATTGACAGACAGGCGACATGTTTGTTTATGTAAGTCTTTCGGTTAGCTGGCTTACTACGACCGTATGCAGATCGAGACGAACGTTACTTGGCAACGATCGAATCCGACCTATTATTAAGTGATCTAAGTTATCAGTGGACAGTCGACGAGAAAATCGAACCGGGACAGTACCGAGTCGGCATAGGATTGTATTTCCACGAGACGTCACCTGTATTTGACATTGTCTAGCAACTGTTTGTTATCCGGCGAATTAGAGAAAAAACTATAAAGCTAAAGTTAATCCAATGTTTTCCCTTTCTTACTCCTAAAACTTTCTTTGTGGGCTGCTTTGCAACGAGCTATAACCTTTTATCATCATGAAGAATCATATCTTGAACTTGACATCGGCTGCATGTATGCTATTATTGTTCATTAACAGCAGCGGCGTGGACAGCACTCCTATCCATGTTCCAGCGAAACGGCACAAAATCTCGCTGACTAGATACAACAATCCATTGAATTCAACGGTTGTCGCCAATAGCGGTCAATCGTTTGCAGTTGGCAAACAAGGACAGATCGGATACCAGAACGGCAGTGGCAAGTCTTCTTTTTTATTGATTGATTGGGCGAATGACAGGAGTTTTATTTTTTTGCTAACGAGACGATTATTTGATCACATCTAGGTTACTATGGCTCCATTACAGTCGGCGAGCCGCCACAGCATTTCAATGTCGTCTTTGATACTGGCAGCGCGGATCTGTGGGTTGTGTCCTCAAAGTGTACGACGACAGAAATTTGTGCAGAGCATCGGATGTACGATACGGCTCGGTCGAAAACCTATCGTCTCTTGAATCTCGAAGCAGAGCAGAAAGCCGAAATAGAGCCGCTAGTGCCAGGCAATGGGGACAATGACGAGGACGAAAACGACGATGAAGAAGGTGGCGGGGATGAAGAAAACGATGATGATGAGGAGGAAGAAGAAGAGGGTGGCGAAGACGAGGAGGATGATGGAGGAGGTGATGAAGCCAAGAAAAGCAGCATCGATGTATGGTACGGCACAGGGCACATTAGCGCACACCTGGGTGTCGATACTGTAACCGTGGCGGGTCTCACGATTCCCAATCAAGTGGTGGCAGATGCAACGAGTTTGTCTACTGATTTCGTTGCTAGTCCATTCGATGGCATATTTGGTTTGGGTCTAGCTGAGTTGAGTTCATCACCGCCATACATGCCTCCCTTTTACTCCATGATAGACCATTCGCTGCTGGATGCACCCGTATTTGCGTTTTACACTACTGCGGATGCTGGCGAGATTGATTTTGGCGGCATCGATGCAAGCCGATACACGGGCGACCTTATGTATGCTCCAGCCATAGATGACAAGTACTGGATGGTTCAGATGGATTCATTCAGGTTTGGTGAACTGCAGTTTGGACCACGGCGAGCCATTGTGGATAGCGGCAAGTTGCAGTTACAAAAGAAATAAGCGTGGTGTTTCCATTTGGTTAATCTCATGCTGTTCTCTGGATTATCAGGTACGACATTGATTATCACGACTCCAGATGACGCTGCAGCTATCCATCACGCGATCCCTGGTGCACTGAATAATGGAGACGCGACCTGGTCTGTTCCCTGTCGCCACGTGGACAGCTTAACGCCCTTGGTAATCAACGTGAACGACAACGAGCTCAGCATCCCGCCTCAACAGTACATCCTTTTGCCTGTGAATGACCAATCTTCCATGTGTTTGTCAGGCATCTCGGGACAGTTGCTAGGTCAAGAAAACATGTGGATTCTCGGTGATGTGTTTATGAAGCAGTTTTACACGGCAAGTATACACGGATCAAAATGGAGTATATTTACATCTGTTGACCAGAGGACCATTTAGGTGTTTGACATGGGCAACAAACAAATCGGATTTGGTCTCGCGACATGATAATGGCACCGTTATTGTTGTTATCGTATTGTGCGTTGCTACTATTCCTTTTGTTCTAGTTCTGCAGATATTTTCTCATAGATTGCTTCTAGTTTGCTTGTCTTCGTGTCGGGTATAAATTTGACTGAGAATGCCTTGTGTAGTCCTGCATATGACCGAATAAGTGTCTCGAGTTTCGATGCATTGTGTTGTACTGAACGGTGAACAGATGCCTCTTCTACATCTCCTCGTGGTTCATAGTAAATCCGGCATTTCCTTAACGACCTGGCCACTTTTATCTAGAAAATTTGTGTGAGAAAAACAAATCCACATAACCATATAAAGCTTTCGTTTGTTACTCACGGAACGAATGGCAAGACATGATGGACTGACACGCAGTGGTAATTTTTCAACAGTGTACATAGTTGCTATGCCACGCTGTATACGCTGCGCAACCCGTTGCTGAATCTCTGTAGGCGTAGGATCGTACTCGTTTAGCTTTGCAGGCCGCAGTGGTTTCTGTTGTGGTGCACTGCTTTCCTCGACAGCATGGTTGTTCTTTTTCCGTGCTTTGTCTTGAAATACCGAAAATATCGGCCTGGAATCATGTATTCGTCAAACAATTGCTGCTCAAGTGCAATGACTTGAGGATCAGCATTGTTCCTGCTGCCTCTGTTTTGATCACTGTTGCCGCACAGTGGTTGACAAGATCCAAAAGATCGTCGCCACGGTGTTGCAGTCGTTATCCATGTCGTTGGTTTTAACCGTGTGATCCTGGTGACATGAAGGGCTCTCTGCATTTGTCAAGAAAAAGGTCTGTGTGTGTAACTTGCGCAATTCGCTGTTATTGGTGCGTCAGTGCAGAAAAGTGAGCTCACACGAGCAATGTTGATTCCACATATCGCACGTGCTAAAGGTCAGATCATCATCTCCCCCCAATCTCTGCTTACCTTTTTCTGCAGGACAGAACACATATCACTTGCTCTCTTTTTTCTCTGCTTTAAAAACGCATATGTGAATCTCGCTTTGTTTGCTTTTTTCTTTCATATTTCCCTTTTTTTTCTCCTTTCTTTCCGAATTAATCACCCTCCCCACTCTGACATGTTTCACAAACCCACACGCCTAGCACTGTCGTTATCATTCGTCACTGCCCTGTTTGTGGCCAACATGGCGGGTCCGCAATACGTGTACCCTGCGTTCGGTACATCCTTGACTGCTCGCTTCAAATGGACAGCACTCGAGAACAGCTTTGTAAGCACCGCGAGTTTCATTGGAGTCTCATTCTCGGGCCCTCTGAATGCATGGTTAGTCGAGCGATTTGGTATTCGCGGGTAAGTAAGGGTGTAAGGAGTAGACTAGATTTTTTTATTTGATTATGCATTCTAAGAAGTCTCCTCCATATTCATCAGAACTTTGCGTCTATCCGCGCTCTTGGCATTTTCCGGTCCATTCCTCCTGGCTCAGACGCACAACGGCGTGCTTCCAAGCCACTTTTGGCTTTGCGCTTTGTATCTAGTCTCTGTTGGCATTGCGGGTGCAGCTGCCTACCTGTGTGCGCTGGATTCTCAGGCAAGTCATCCTGCGCAAAATTAATTTCTGTACATATACGTTGGTGTTGTGAGTTCCTGACTTGTAAAAATTTCTAGGCGCATAATTTTAAAGCACGCCGCGGCATGAGTATGGGCTTGACGAGTGCGGCCCTAGGCTTATGTGGTGTGGTGTTTTCCCAGGTCAATGACCACTTGTTTGCAAAGACGGATGATCCCGACGATAACGATACATACGGATTGCTTATGTTTATGGCGTTTGCCATGTCCGGTGCCATGGTTCTCGGTTCTATGATTTTAGGTCCGCTTGTGCCTCACGATGTGCCGCCTATCAACAAGCATTCTATTAGCCATGAAGACCCTGACGAGTCTACGCCGCTTGTGGAACGAGAATTATCAACTGTACAAGGACTGGACGACGAGCCATCAATGCCATTCTTGTCACAAGCCGCTGGATTCGCCCTTTTTGTGACACTATTTATGGTACTGGGATTGGGATATGTTTATTTGGCCAATGTCGGGCAGATCCTGTTGGCGTTGCCTCCATCTGCCACGGCGGGACCGCAACATTTGCGCAACATCCACGTCTCTGTGTTTAGCACGGCCAACTGTGCCGCACGCGCGGCATTTGGCACATTGAGCGATGTGCTCAAGTCACGATGGGGCATCCATCGCATCTGGATGTTTTTCGGATCAACTATTGGACTCTTGTGCTCACTCGTGTATCTCATTTCTATGGTGACAACACCGGAATCGTTGTTGCCCTGTACTGTTATGGTCGCTGTTGTGTACGGCACAGTGTTTGGCGTGGCACCAGCTGCGACAACCGAGTTTGGAACCAAGGTAAAGCATAGTTATCATTGTCGTTGAGGACCGAATGTACTTATCACGGGTTTTCGGTTTAGGCATTTGCTCGCAATTGGTATGCCAAGCACTTCCGTAAAAAGTTTCAATCGCATGCTAATAGTATATGTTAGGGGCTGGCTTTTGTATGCGCCGGCATTCGGAAGTCAAATCTTTAATGTTCTGTTTGGATACGTTTACGATCAGCAAGCTCAACGTCAGGGCGTGCATTTCTGCAGGGGCATGATTTGTGTGCGTGATACGTTTCTGATCGGCATTATCTGTGCCCTGCTGACGCTTGCAGTCCTTTCATGGGCGATCGTAAAGAAACGTCTATACCTGTCGATTGTATAATTCTACATTTTTGCATGTATGTACACTATATAGTTGCTCTAGATACATAGTCTCTTTTTGCTGGCTCAAAAGATATCAATATTAAATACACACGTCGCCGCTACTGATGCGAATCAGTATTAAAAGATGAAAGAAGTAGAATTACATCTTGTTGAGAGGATAAGAAAAGGATTAATTATCTATAGAGAACGAGCCTTTTCTGCATATTCTTTGCAAATGGCTAGAAACTTTGCACCGTGCTTGTCATATTTGGCGTCATCAATTTCCATCACTTTTATAAAGTCAATAATCGTAGTAGGCAGATGATCGGCCTGATGAAAGATAAAATCAGAAAGATGCCCTTTACAGCGTGTAGATGAATCCAACTAAACATACCGCTCGCTTTAACTGGGTATCTGTAAAAACCGTTTCTGGCTTTTTGATATTTTTCTTGTGCAGAAACTATTACAATATGACTGTGAGCATAAGAGATCTCGTTATGCTTGACAAATGAAACATACATCATTTCTAAATTCTCGGAGTCTTGCGTAGCAATCGAGTTTAAGCTGCGTGACCTTGCTATTGTCGACGGGTGGGGTTGCTGATGACGATGGTTGCTGTAAAAATGCACTCGCCCGAGTAAACGTGGCTCGATGCATCGTTGAAGGTGGTGTCGACGACCGCTGAGGAAGGATCGGCTCGGCAAAGTAGTCATCATCGTCAGCATCGTAGCTGGCTGGTGTGACGCCAATGCCTCTTGCAACGCGAGAAGTAGTGCTATCAATGTTCCTGCCAGCCGTCGTTCTTGACCGTGATCCGGATCCTTCAAGGACAAATTTGAGCTTGACTGGAAGCTGGTTCCCTTTTAAAAGCGCTGCCTTTGGTCCCACCTATAAAGTTATTAGATACATGGTATAATTGGGATGCATAATCAATATAATTACCTTGACGTAGGCCTGAGTAAAGCCCATCTTGTTCAACGCTGTCTTTTCACAAAGGATATCCTCAAAGACCAAATGTTTGGATAAACGATCCACATCATCCATGCGTAGATGTCTGCCCTTTCCGTGACCTTGGAGATGCTGGTGCCCACGTTCCAGGACTTTCTTTGCATTCGATCCGGCAAAAACGCTGACAACGTGCGACAAGGAAACGTCTTCGTGTTGAACTTCTTGTACTAGATCGACAAAATCCTTGGCCTCTCTAGTCAGGTCACGCTCTTCCATAATCTTGTTTACGTTGTTTTCGCAGTTATCACACGTTCCTCGACATTGCGTTGCATCAAACTCTTCACTGAAATACGCCAAGATCTGCTGACGTCGGCAATCAACCTTGTTTTCGCAGAACCTGATAATCTTGTTGAGATTTTCGAGGCGACGTTTCTTGGCCTCGTCGCTGGCATTGGTCGTCATATCAATAAGGTAGCGCTGCGTCATTACATCTCGGTAAGAGTAGTATAGAATGCACTCTGATGTCAGACCGTCGCGGCCGGCTCGACCCGTTTCTTGATAGTATCCTTCAACAGAGGATGGGATTGAAAAATGGATGACAAACCGGACATCGGCCTTGTTGATACCCATTCCAAATGCAATGGTCGCTGCTAACACTTTGATCTTTCCTCGCTGCCAGTCTTGCTGGACGCGGGTACGATCCGGTGTTTCCAGACCAGCGTGAAAGTAGCCCACATTGAGACCAAACTCTTCGGTAAGCATTTTACTGATATCTTCGCAGGCTTGTCGAGTCGCGCAGTAAATAATACCGCATTTGTCTGCATACCGGGACCTGATGTAGTCGTTTATTTGTTGGCAAACCTGCTTTTGATTCCCTGGTTTCTTTTGGACCTTGTAGCTAACGATTGCAGTGCAAATATAAGTACAATGGATGTATATAAATGATGTTGATAAATCGCTTACATGAGGTTTGGCCTGTTAAAGCTCATGGAGAGGGTCTTGCATCCTTCAATGTGAAGATTATGTAGCACGTCCGTTCGCACCAGTAGGTTTGCAGTTGCCGTGAGGGCCATGATGGGCACATCTTTAAAGTCTTGCTTGAGTCCCCCAAGTAATTTGTAGTCTGGGCGAAAATCATGACCCCACTGCGATACGCAGTGTGCTTCGTCGATAACAAATCGTGCCAGATATCCCTGTCGGTGAATAATCTTGAGTACGTCCTGGAACTTTTTCGATCTTTGCACCATCTCTGGCGTGATGTAAAGCAGGACAATCTTGGGCGGAATAGATGTAATGTCGCTCCAGACCTTTTTGCGATCCTCCATTTTCATATCGCTTGTAACGAACCCTGCCGGTATTCCTCTGTCCTTTCGCAGCTGCTGAACCTGATCGATAATCAACGACAACAAGGGCGAAACGACAATGGTAACACCTTTCCGACCATGGTTGTGTATGACGGCTGGCAACTGGTAGCACAAACTTTTGCCGCCGCCTGTCGGCATTAAAACAAATACATCTTCACCGTTGAGCGTTGCATTGATGGCTTCCAGCTGATTGGTACGAAAGTTGGAGAGCTTGAATATTTGGACTAGTGCCTTTCTAACATCACGTGACCACGGATACACCTTTTCAGGAGGACGCTTATCGATTTGGTTGGAGTGACTGGTCTGATTAAGTTGATGTTGTTGCGGTGGTGACGATCGGAACGATAGGGATGCAGATGCTGGCGGCGGTGTTGGAGACGTGTGTGCTGCTGGTGACAATGACGGCGTCGTGGATCTGATAGCTGTTGCAGGTGCAGTCTGTATTTGCACATCATAATCGTCGTCGTCCACAATGTACTCGATTCTGTTTTCGGTTTCCAATTCCCGTATCTGCTGTTCCACCTGCTGTATCTCGCGGACAATTTTTTGTCTAAAAAAGAACAAACAATGTTGATGTGAGCAATATCGCGAAAAGCAACATTTGGTGTATGTAAGCTCACCGTTTCTGCAAGGCCGCCTTCTTTTCTTGCGGTTGCACATTTTCTGACTCTGTACTCATCATGTCTGCAATTATCCTCAGTATTTCAAATTCCTCCATACGCAGCTCCTTTAGGCGTTCGCGTAAAGATTCCAATGACAAAGAAGGGTTGGAAAGTGCTCTTGCATCCGAGCTTTTAAAAGTGCTGGATGAAGAGTTTGGACCAGTTGTCGTATCCTGGCGACTTGTCATTTTTGGATAATCCGACGCGCTTGAATTATTCTTGTTTGAACGCGACTAACAAAAAATTAAACAAGGCGTAGATAAGCAAAAAGATCATGTAAGGCATCGAACAACTCCCAATTTACCGTTACTGAGAAGCTAGGAGTCGGGTTGTCCCACTGAGCAACGTTGCTGGGCTGTTGATTGGATTGCCTTTCAGCACTGCTTTCTAGATTGTAACTGCTTTCGGTTGCATCTAATAACTGTGCAAGATCGTCGTCTGCAAAGCTAAATCCTTCGTCGTAGTTTTGAGACGCATTTCCGCCTGAATTGTCGATATACATGCCGCTAAAGCTCTGATCGTACAAGTCGTCATCAAATACTGGAGATTTAGTGTCTATTGGACTCGTTGACGATGTGGTGGGTATTTCGCGATTTGTAGGAGCGTTGTCTTTTGATGAAGATGCAGGGGGAGGACGAGGAGAGCTAGACGGGATGGCAGGTGAACTGTCCAAGCGCAAGGTTTGTCGACTACTGGTAGCAGTATCCGTAATTGTAGTTGCGGCGGCGTTTGCATTAGTACTTTTTGTACCAGTGTTTGCCGAGGTACGTTTGTTGAGTTTAAGGCTGGGAGTGCGCTTTGGTGCCTGACCCGTCAAGTCAATGACAGGCTGTGTTTCCGTAGCCATTTCGGTAAATGTGCGTTTCCTCGCCGATGTGCTCGCTGGAGACAATACTGTGTTTCGATGTCAGTAGCAAAGACAATAGAAAATACTCTTTTGCACTCTACTTGCTTAATCCTGGAGTGGGCCTTTCTGACACTGGGCAAGAAGCCGGCGCTTGGATCTGATCAGCCGGATGCAGTGTGTATTTCTTGCTGTGTGCAACAGTGACATGGGGCCGTAGATTGTGATCGTAAAAGGCCGTGTGAGGTGGGAGGTTGGTCTTCATGGAAGACGCGTGCGATACAGGAAAGAGACGGACTTGCGCGTCTTACACGACGGCGCGAATTTTGGCACGGACCTTAAGCGGTCCTACCGTAAAAGGAAACATGCGTGCTTCAAGAGGGGTCTTGTCGAACATTGTAACATGTATGAGCTTGTTCTTTTTGGTTAAACATTCGAAAGTGAGATGCTATACTTTTGGCATCCGATATAAACCAAACGTCATTGAACCTTAACGTATCTGTGAAGATGGTAATTGAATTTGAGCAACAACATGAGCAACAAGCAACAAGTTTGTCGTCGTCTTGATAAAAGGATAATGTAGAATCCAAAAACAAAAATCTGGTTTACTAAATGAAGGAGAAAATACAGACGTATTGTCTAGCACAGTGATGTCTCTTGGTGATATTGATCGAATATTATAACAACTTTATATATGTGTCAAGAGAGAAATTTCTTTTTTTTACTAGTATGCACTTCTGCAGAATATGGTGATTATATCATACAGCCCTAACGAGGCTAAGTCGATTTATACGAGGGTCTAAAGTCTGTAGCAGCTCTCATAGACAACCCATGCTGAGATCGGTTAGACTGCAGCGTCGTCCGTATTTCTTGAGGACCGACGGTGTCGCCTCCTCACGGTGGTCCTGGGGTATATCCTTTGCTCCGTAAAAGTAGCCATTTTCAACTATCTATATAGCCGTACGTAGCCTAACGTGCTTGCTTCCCTCTCTATGCAGTGAGACTATATTGCAAACATCACTAGAATTCGCAACAGAGTGTCTACCCATTGTTTTACTTGAGCAACTGTTGATATGCTTCTGATAGCATAGAAGTCAAGTACTAATCAAGGTACTAAGATGCAGCTACCAAGGCAACGCCTCAAGGTCTTCTTGCTTGCCGTACATCATGACTGCCACGTCTTGCAGCGCCGCGGACCCGGGGCTGCCGGGACGTCTTCGACGACTGACGTCTCTAAACCCACGAACTTGCAAGTGTCGTATTCTAAGTACCCTTACTGTTGAATGTGTACCTCGGTTGCCATCCTGATGATTCTAGAAGGTGCCCTGATTGCTTTACTATAACTTCTATAGCAGATGAGATAATTCGAGAGCAGAATAAAAAGGGACAGGTAAGTCTTGTGAGATTGTGTGTATCTTTTATAGAAACACTTTTATTGTTCTTTTTTTCTACTGCTAATGCTAGCTACTCTTTTATATCTTTTCATCTAGTACAGCTGGGTGAATTATTAAATGCAATTGCTATTTAATGGATCTTTGTTGATCCGTTATCCTTCTTGTTAAAGAAGTGTTCTTGGATGAGTATTCATCCGATTGCTTTATAATTTGTTCTTTGGGACCTTTTATTATTATTCATTTAAGCGATGTTCATTTAGATATAGGATGTTCGCAGCCGTATAAACTTATAGAATGTTTTGATTATCCAATGTTAATATATTTATCCATGATTATCCATTGTATGCGTATACGCC
>KK099984.1:0-11752 GCA_000611695.1 Rhizomucor miehei CAU432
TGGGCGTCAATACCCAAACTTCGGCAGTAAGCTGGAGGATGTTCTGCGACGACCGTCATAATTTTGCGACGCAACGAACGATGATCAGCGTCAACCATCCTTCAGCTTAACTCCAAATTTTTGGCTGTTGGCGCCAATTCTAGGTGGAAACACTGTTAAGTCGTAAGAGGTCTTAAGTACCAGCGCAAAGTTCACTGTGTTCTTTCCAGACTGCAAAGCCTGTTCTCATATAGCCCAAAAGATTATCCCAGGTGGCGCAAACATTTATTTGAAAAACAGTATTGGGAAAGAAATGGAACAGTAACATTCTGACCCAGTGAGAAAATGGTCTATGACGAAGTTTTATGACGAAGGTAGGTACTATAAGAAAGATGTAAATATATAGAAAATTATAGTGTAATACAATAGGATGTTACCTTGTAAGGGTTCATGATACCGTTAGGGTCGAGCATGTTTTTAACAGTCTTCATGAGCTTTATCATGACAGGTGATTTAGAGTAGCCCAAAAATTCATTCTTTGCTACACCTAAACCATGTTCTGCGCTGATAGATCCTTGATGTTTGGCTATGGAATGGATGGATTGAGTATCTGCGATCATTAATTGGATTGTACAGTAGAGTCAGCGATACTTACAGACCCATTCGAACAGGTAAGGTTCAATCAAGGCAGAAGTCCTCTTGTCAAGTCTGCTGGCCGCGATGTTGAGATGCAAGTTACCATCGCCAACGTGACCATATGCGACCACGTCGGTGACAGGAGAATCTTCTTGGCCATAGACGCCACCCTCTCTCAAATGTTGGCGCATATCCTCGACACATTCGTAAATCTTCGGTACAGGCATGGAAATGTCGTACTTGTACACGGCAGGTTCCTTTCCAAGGGCTTCAGTGAAACCTTCACGCAAGCTCCACAGGTTTCGGATCTGCGTCTCATCCTGTGCAACAACACCGTCTTGGGCAACTCCTTCTTCCATCATGTTTTCCAAGTAGGTGGTAAGTTTCTATAGTTGGGGATCATACGTTATTCCCAATATCAAAAAAAACTTCTCCAATTTTTTGCATAGTAAATACCTCGTCATCGTGATCCTTGTTGGAACCGCTTGTTTCAATGAGTACATAGAAAGGATATTCCTTTTCCATGACTGCTTTGGGAGTAGCATGCTTTTTGAACATTTGCAATGCATTGATATCCCAGAATTCGAATGCTACAAGATACCTTTTATTACATATGTCCATTTACTTTGAAGTATCTGTGTAGACTTACCGGACAGAATTTCAGAAAGTTCAATTCGGGATTGCTTGAAAGCCTTTTGGACATCTTCAAAAGAGTTCAAACCCAAAAGTGCAACATTGACTGCCTTTGATCGATGAGGAGTGAGGATGGATACGCCCGTGATGATACCAATAGTGCCTTCAGAGCCAATAAACAGCTGCTTCAGGTCGTAGCCTATTGACGCTTTCCTTCAATACATTGTATTTTTTTCTTCTGGAAAGATCGCGACATATTACCTGTGTTGTCTTTGCGCAAAGTAGACATGTTGTCCAAAATTGTACCATCAGGTAGGACCTCGAGTTTCGAATTTAGCCGAATGATCGTGTGTGTTTACGATAAATATTAAATTGCTTACAACTTCCAAGCCCAAAACTGTGCCGTGGAGTGAGCCGTATCGGAGTAGACGAAGACCTCCGGCGTTTGTAGCAATGTTTCCACCAATGTGGCAGCTAATGCTTGTAAGTATTTCAACAATGACGGCGGGTCTGCATAAACTTCTTACCTTCCCTTGGCACCAAGATCCAAAGGCATCATGTAGCCCTTCTCAGCAAGCCAATTATCCAATACTTCCAATACACAGCCAGCATCGGCAGTGAGGATACCTGAAATAATAATAATAATACAGAATAAGAAAGGAAAACGCCTCTTTTTCGATAAAAAGAAAGGGACAATTTACCGGATACACTGTCGAAACCACGGATTTTGTTCATGCCCTGAAGGCTAATGATGACTTCGTCAAACACAGGTACGGATCCGCCAACAAGGCCAGTGTTGCCGCCCTGAGGAACAACGGCGAGTCTATAACGAATTTTGTATTTTTGCCCCTGTCAATTCAATTCTCTCTTTTACTGACGGCGGAGCCCCTTACTTTTGATCGTTGCAGTAACGAAGGATATCAGATACTTGCTGCGTAGTCTTTGGTTTCAAGACAAGCTGCGACTTTCCGCGAAACTTGTTCATCCAGTCAGTGTTGTATGGAAGTAAATCATCCTCGTTGCCGTAGATGACGCCGTTCTCGCCAACAATAGACTTGAAATACTCAACATCTTGTTCCGTCAACTATTAAAAGTAGCTCGTTGTCAGCAAATACACTCAAGTCGGTTCCATCATATTTGCGAGAGTTCAAGTAATTATATGCACCTGCTTAAAGTTCTCATTGCGCACGTAACCAGGGAACTTGTCCACGGTGTACTGAACAACCTTCTTTTTGCCTGAACTTTCGGTCGCATAAAGTCGCGCGCTGTTTCCAATAGGAAGAGCAATGGCTCTGAAAGGAGAAACAGCAATGTTTCTCTTTGCTGCAGCGAGAGCTGATCTAGAGATTCTTGGACGCAAGATTCGCGCACTGGTGGCAGCAATGTTGTTCATAACGAAACGGAGTAAAGCAAGTGAATAAAGCGCTTTCCCACAGAATCAGGCAAAAGTTACAGCCAATCAGGTGATTTTTTGATGGAGATCTGTCAAAGATCTTTTTTTTCTTCTTTCTTTACTGTGTTTTCTGTTCTTTTCGGGACTCCTGGTCATTTCTTTCTTCAAAATTCCTCTTCTTGGGATTCTGATGAAGCTGTTTTTTAAGCATATCATTTTCTTGTCGCAGCTGCTCCACTTGGCTTTTAAGATCCTGCACTTGGCTGTTCATTTCATTCAATGCTTGATCCATCAACAATTTTTCCAACGTCCACTTCTCTGCGTTTGCAGCATCCAATCGCTTTAGGTGTTCAATGTATTCGGCCGCACGTCGTAGTATCTGTCCCTTGTTCTTTTCGCAATTCGGTACAAGGCGAGCGAGATCATTGATGCCTTCATTGATCGCTTCTCGTCGCCGTCGTTCAACTTCCTTGTGATTTTCCCGACGTATACGATGCCACTCTGCGCTTCCTGGAGCAGGCTTTTCTTCATCTGTCGATGCCTTGCTGCTATTGATCGATGCCTGTTGCTGTGAAGGTGCTGGTGACCGAATCGATCTGACTTTGTTTCCGTCACTGGTATCTATACGTACACTCGTCAGTATAGAAGACGATCCGGAACAGAGGTAAACTGTTCGTAAACCGGCATACTTGATTTGGGCATTGAAAGGTTTCCTTCTTTACTGGTATCATGTCCTAACTGTTGTTCCTGCTGATCGGTTTTGGGAACTGTCCTTGTCATTTCACGCTCATTGGTTGATGACTATAGTTCTTTACAGTTACTACGTCTGTTATGTTTGACTGAACCGTAGTACATAATTACAGTTTCTTGTGCATTTTCCTCTGAGGATGACTCCATCGGTGCCCCTTGTGACATTTTATGCGTGGTGCGCTGTTAAAGACGATCTGGGAGCCGGCGTGCGAAACCAATCGAGAGGAGTCGAAATTAACTAAAGCAATGTTCTGGAACCTTGGTAACCATTTTGTTACCAGGAAGTCTTAGCTGTTCATTTAACTATTCAAGGTCGCGTCTTGCAATGCAAAGACAATGTAATTGACGTGATATGTTATTCTTTTCCATGCGTTGCTTTTTCTTTTCAGACGACGTAGATTGGCAAAAGTAGAATATAGACTAGCCAGCATATAAAATGATTGTACTTAGCTTCTTACAGTATTTTTTTCGTTACGTATTTTTATTTACCGTAGTGATGCTTTAAACATATGTTAACCCTGAATGAGATATACACTAAAGTTGTTGACGGATCGTAAAGTGAATAGGCGCTTAATGCAATTCCAACATTCCTATTTCTTTCTCCGTTGAAACGATCCAAAAAGGGCATTTGTTTTCTTTCTTTCTTCCAGTGCACCGGCTGTTTACGATCGCAAAGCTTGCGTACGCAAATCACACTCTAGGTCAAAATGGACAACGCTTGGGAACTTATTCAACAAAAGAGTAAGTGTTTTTTCTGTTTGTTAACTGAAAATATACGCCGCACCGCTAAATACTTACGCGTGCTTTTCTCTCTACCAGCTTTTACAAAGTGGTAGGTATACTTTTTAGATCGTGCCAGGGCTCAACCTGTTACAAAAGCCTCTTTGACGTCGTGTGGTATATATTGTCAGGGTAAACACGAAGCTTGACTTGGGAGGAGTGCCGCATATCAAGAATTTATGCAACGACCTTGCAAACGGTGTACCTTTGATCCGATTGCTGGTAAATATCATCTGTCCATCTCCCAAAATACCTCTAAAGTTAAAACGGGGGTAAATACAGGAAATCATTGGTGACACATCTCTAGGTCGCTACAGCACCAATCCAAGGATAAAGATCCAGTGTGTAGAAAATGTCAATATGGCATTGGAATTTATCAAGCAACGCGGAGTGCCGTTGACCAATATTGGCGCAGAAGGCAAGTCTTCCTTTTTAGTGTATATATTCAGTGGGATGTCCTATCATCCTGACAATCTTTTGATATAGATATTGTTGACAAGAACCTAAAGCTGGTACTTGGACTGCTGTGGATGATCATTTTGCGGTTCACGATCGCAGATATCAAGTGAGCGGTTCCGACAGTAATTTTTTTCTCCTAGAGAGCTAATGATATCTTTTACACGCACGATCCAGTCAAGATGGAAAGAATGCCAAGGAAGGCTTACTACTATGGTGCCAGCGCAAAACAGCACCGTACGAGCAAGTGGATGTTCGCGATTTCACATATAGTTGGAAGGATGGATTGGCATTGTAGGGAAAACTGAGCCATGTGTCAAGGAAAAGAGAGCTCTTCAACTAATATTCCCCTGTTTTTTTTCTTTAACAGCTGTGCCCTGATTCATCGACATCGACCTGACTTGCTTGATTTTTATTCTCTGGATTTCGCAAGTATTTGGTGCACTTGTAACTTACAACAACAGAAGATATCTAATGTATTCGCATAGAATGATCACCATGGAAACACTGCGCTCGCTTTTGACATTGCTGAAAAATACCTAAACATTCCTGTGAGTTGCATATCCAGTAACAAGGGATATTTCACAACTTGTACCAACACGTTGTTTTTCTTCGGTCAGAAACTGCTGGACGTTGAAGATGTCTGCGACATATCAAAACCTGACGAGCGATCGATCATGACTTATGTTGCAGAATACTTTCATGCATTTTCCTCTCTAGGCAAGTATATTTATCGCAACAAGAAAAGGTCTTGATAAGAAGAAAAAGTTGTTAAACCTGCGACGTAGACAAGGTAGAAACTGCTGGTCGACGTATAGCAAAGCTCGCGGATGTTTTGAATTCAATCTGGCAAATGCAACACGATTATGAATATCGAGCGCGGACGGCAAGTACCCACAGGAAGCGTAAAATGGATATTCCAGTCGACTGACAGTGATATGGCGATTCTCCTTTTTTTAGCTTAAGGACCAGGTCCAGAGTATACAGAAACTGTGGCACAGCACAAAGTTGAGCGATTCGTACACGGAGATAAAACGCAAGAGCGCCGAGTTTGCAGCATACAAGGGTTCACAAAAACGCGAGTGGGGAGCAGAGAAACGAGACTTGGATACGCTATTGGGAAATATTCAGACAAAGCTAAAAACGTACAACCTGAAGCCATATCATCCTCCAGATGGTCTAACATTGATGGTCGGTGAAAAAAAATCTGGGCGAGCATGCAACTTGTATGATTGCTAACTTGGATATGACCAGGACCTGGATCAGCTGTGGCATGATCTATTGAAAGACGAAGCCGAATATCACAAGAGCATAAACAGCAAAATCAGAGAGTAAGTCCAACTGATTGATTCACAGCGAACAAATTATTAAACTTTTTTTTATTCTTGATAGGATCAAGGAAAATCTTCGCAAAGCGTATGCAAAAGCTGCAAACGACTTTCAAAATCATCTGGACTCTATATCTCTGGAATTAGCATCCCTCGATGGTGGATTAGAACACCAGCTGGAACGAGTTCGTGCCTTGTCGCATGAACTCACGCCGTTGCACAAAAACCTAGAGTCTATTGAGGCCCTCGATCGAGCATGTCAAGAAGCGAACACTGAAGAAAATGATTACACAGTATATTCTCTGGAGGATCTCACATTTGAACTGGGTCTCGTCGAGAAAGCCATACGTAAAAAAGATGCTTTTATCCAGAACCAGGTAAGTCAACGAAACTCGTCTTTACAGTGATATTTTTCGCGGAGATGAGATTAACCACGTACACTATGTAGATTGTTTCACGGAATATGACTAATCTGACACCCGCTCAACTTGAAGAGTTTGAGCATGCATTCCGTCATTTTGCCATGGAACACACCAACACATTATCCATTGAAGGCTTCTCAGCAGCCTTGGCGAGTCTCGGCTTGTTTTACCAAGATTATGATATAGAAACTTTGTTTGATGCGACAAGCGAAGGACACGATGAAGCAACATTTGAGCAGTTCATCAAATTTATGGTATCCATCACGGAAGACAAGTCAACGCCTGAGCAACTACAAGATGCATTCCAAACGATTGCTGGCGAAAAGCCATACTTGACAGAGATGGATTTGCGCATGTGCATGATACCCGAGCCAGTCATTGAATACCTCAAAGCCGACATGCCCCGCAGCGGTGAACCAGATAGCTTTAATTATGACTTGTATGTCAATCAATTATTCAAGTAGAAGTAGAAATAAAAGCAAAGTGACAAACAAAAAGAAGTAGAAGTAACTTCATTTTCGCATCCGTTTCTTGAAACGCTCTGCTACTAAATCGTCAGATGCTGTTTGGCGCTTTTCTATGCGAGATGATTGATCTGGCCTCTGAATTCGCTTTTCGTAATTAGCAGGCACATCCACTAGAGTTACAAAACGTTTAGCATCCAGTAATAGTAATTAGTAGCTGTATAAAAAAGAAGTGCCTGTCACTTACATTCTTCCTCGCCTGCTCGCTGCGATGACTCCTAAATATTCATGTTAAGACTTCTGATCAACCAGAACTAATATCATCTTTTCATGTATACCTCATCATCCTTTCTATCGTTCATGTACTTGCGTTTTGCACGTTCGGTCTCTTCAATGTTTTGTAACCGTACACTGACAATTCAAACAACGTTAGAAGAGCCCAGTCATTTACTCCTTTTGTTTCTCCTCTTTAGACTCACTCTATGCCAAGATCAACTTCGGGAATAGCCGTCAACATTTGCGTTGATAATTGCATACTGCCCTCTTGCACTTTCTTTTGTTCCACCTGCAAATATAAACATCGTCAGTTACTAACAATGATCGCCAAGGATGGGGAAGTTGAGCAGGATAAATTACCCTTAATCTTTCAGGAAGATGGTATAGTTCTTCGTAAATGTCCAACGGTCCTGCCTTTCGAGTCTTTTTATCATCCTCCTCATCTTCTTCTTTTACCGGTTCCCCTCTTCGTTTGCGCATCTCTGCTTCAATGTAAGCCATCCTATATAACAATGTAAGGATTTCAAAATTGGTACACTCCAAGCAAATATAAACGCTACATGTGCTTGTCAACATCTAATGCATTGGTTTGTGTCGTAAAACTGTCCAGCTTTAGCTTCTTTTCCGTGCCTTCCTCGTCATCCGCTCTGTAAGGGAAGGATTCATTATTGATACGTTAGCAGCTCATACAAAGAAAAAAAAAAGAAAAAAAAGGGATCGTTATAAACTGACCTAATGCCAGCCCTGACAACATCCTTATCCGTCAAACCCCACGGATCCCGTTCTTTCTTTTTTACGGGCTTTTCGCTGCCTTTGAGCAACTTTTCTGTGTCTATGCCTCCATGTTTCCGTCGTAGTTTCCGTAATTCTTGCAATTCTTCAATCGTCTCGCTGCAAAGACATTGAAGGTCATTACCGTTTTTAGTTTTCACGAATCGATTTTCAAGATCGTTGGTATAACTTTCAGCAAAAGAACCACCAACCTGACATTGCTCTCTGGAGTAGCTGTGGATTCTTCTTCTACTTCGTCCTCCTCCTCGGGAGTTCGTTTTCTGTAAGTTCTTTTTTTTCGTTGAATTGGCATGAGTTTCCTTGAGTCCTTCTAAAAGTAGTCGATTACCCTTTGTGGGAAAAGGAGTGATCCCCACCAATCAGCCACTTGTGATATATTTGAAATGATCTAACACGAACACGGACACGAACTTTTATCCTTTTCAACATATAATGAAACCATTTGTAAAGGTGATGATAAAGTTATGAGAGAGAGAGAGATATAGGGTTGAGACTTTCTTTTTAGTTTCTTTTGGACAGGCGGTATTTTGAAGAAGACAAGACCAGCTTGAATCATCTACATTGAAAAAAGACAAAATAATGTGGAAATATACACACAGTTGCCCTCAACATTTAGGCGAAATGATGGTAATAATATACACTTTGAGGCACATAGGATTGCATGAACATTTGCGACTCGGGCATGTACATTGGTTGTTGCTGTTGCGGAACAGCAGCAACAGTTGGCGGCGGCGGAGGTGGGGCCGGTGCGACCATCATTTGTTGCTGATAGCCTACAGAGTCGTCCAACGTGCTTGTTGGCCAGATACCAGCAGGTTGCTGCTGATGCTGTTGTTGGAACGGTTTCATGGACCATTGCAAGTTGTCATAGGCAGTGGGCATTCCCAGGGGCTCGGGAGTAGCTGAGGGCGATAGTGTGAAATCACGGCAGAGATCAAGAGGTGTAGGAGCGGTGGTTGCGGTTGCGGCTGCGGTGGCAGTAGCAGTAACAGTAGCAGAAGCAGATGCTGGTATGACCAACACCTTGCTAGCTAAAGACGGCTCGATAGCGGCAAGGTCGAAAATAGCTTGTCTGAGTAACTCGGGAGGACCTTGCAAGACATGTGTTTTCTCCTGGCTGGCTTGCTTGTCTTCAGAAAAGTCTCCACAGCGCACCCAGTCCTGGTCCAGGTGGGAGCGACGCATTGCAAACATTAGACGCTGAGGGGCGTCGAGCTCAATGTCAATTTGATCCACCGTCTGATTTGACTGGATGATTTGGCTGGAGCGGAGGAGGGAGATGGCATCGATGGGAATCTGGATACGGAACAGGTGGTCTCGCACTTGAATCTGCCACGTCAAGAGACGATGAGTCACATCGGCGTAGCAGGCAAGGTCGCCCTCGCCAGCAGTTTGGCTGATTGTTTGGCTGAATCGGGTCCATGTCCCGATACGGAGAATCTCGACCGGTAACGGAATCATGTTAACGGTACTGCAATCTACAGCAGTTTCGGTTATAGTGAGTTTGCTGGTTGTGAAAGGTGTGACAAGAAAAAAAACTTTTTATTTACTAACCTTTGTTTCCAATGAAGGTACGATCGGTGCCTTCCGACATGGCCCGGACAGAAGGTTGGCCAGCAACCTGCTCTTGGACCATGGGTTCAGGCTTTGAACTGGATCGTGGGCGTTTGCGAGGACTCGTGCTGTTGTTCTGCTGGAGCTCCTCAAAGCGTTCAGGTGTCATCATTGTACGAAACGTGGGCTGGTACCGGGGCGGAGCTGGTTGACGCACAGGCTCTATCCATCGAGGACCATCCATGGAAAGTGAGTTGGAAAGTGTTTCCATCTTTCGTGCCTTGGCGCGGCGGTTCTGAAACCATATCTGGACCGTACGCTCGCTCACTTCAAGTTCCTGAGCAAGTCGACTGCGTATGTTGGAATCCGGGAGCGGGTTGACATTGAACGCATTTTGTAAGATAGTAAGCTGGCTTGGCTTCAGATGTGTGCGTTTGCGAGTGGGTATCGCTGTTGCAGAAGGCACTGAGGAAGCTGATGCGGATGCGGAGCGGTTGCGACGATGTTGTTGCTGTTGTTGCTTTGGTGTCATGGCAAACGAATGTCCCTGGGGTGGGGTTCGTGAACCTGCACGATGTGAACAGAGAATGATGGGAATGGGAGGAGTCAAAAAAAGGAAGAGAGAGAAGAGAGAGAGAGCAGTGTTGTGTGAATTGCACAGGGCTAAGGAAAACCTCCCTCCTTTTCAGACGTGGCTAAGGTTACACGGCGGACATGAAGTGCTTGATGCCCTGGTCCGCCATTTCTTTTTTCTGCTGCATGAGCTCGACGCTTCCTCCCGTGCTAAAACGGATAGCAACGGCTATTGGTTTCTACCGTGCGCCGCTTCAAATGCAGCACAGCTTGTGACCATAACACCCGTTGTAAAGACTTGCAGCTGCGCTGTAAAGCTCTGTACGTTTCGCGCTCATCTTAATCAGCATTAATTAACATATTTAACATCCGTGCATCAACTAAAAAAGCACATCTTTCTCACAGAAAGAAGGCATGTTTATATTTTACAACTAGCCTAGCTGCCAAGCTTTGTGAACGTCAGCTCTGAATGTTTTCATAATAATAGTGACGAGTTGCTAGGGAATTTACCCGTTCTCTCATGTTTCCTCAGAATATGATAAAGGATGGTGACGACGGACTCCTCAAATGTGACAGACCCAGCATGCAGGGATTCAGCAAGACTGTTTATATATGATCAAATACTTGAAAACCGCATTCTTGGGTGTGGATCGTATTTGGGTCGCTTAGAAAAAAAACTCTAAAAAGGTTACAAATGTATTAAAGCACATGCTCAAATATGAAAAAAGCTAGTAATGTTCTTTTCTCTGTATTTTTTTAAAAAAAGGATGCAGTTGATGTGGGGAATATACAAGAAAGACACTTGATGAAGGAAAACAAATAAAAAGATAAAGGAAAATGTGATTCTACTATTAGTGTACCTTTTTGATTTGTCGCTTTGCTCGCTTGCGACCGCTCTGGTTTCTTGCCTGTGACTCTGCAAACTTGCGTTTGTAGTAGCTTCTGGATTCCTCGTCGGCCATGAGCTCGTCGATAATGGTCTGCTTTCGTTCCTTGTTCGTAAGACGAGAAGAGTAGAATTCGGTGGGACCTTCAATGATCGTTCCGACTTGGAAGTATTTAGGATCCCATCCTTTGCCCATCTTTTTGTAATGTCTCTTTCTATCCAAAATATGGCGCATTCTGAGAAGTTGCAGATCACGTTCAGCTCTGGCGTCAGTTCCGGTTGCTCCATGTCGAACCAACCCTTGCCGGCCGTCTTTCCGTTCCTTTTTTTCGATGATAAGTAATGATGGATAACATTAGAAAACGGGTTATACAAAGGTCATCTTCATAACGGACACAGCATACCATTCTTCTCTGTTTGCGAGAGAGTCGTTCTGCTTTAGGTTCAACGGTATCTTTGATTTCTGGCTCTCCTTCTATCTCGGCTCGTTCCTTCAACTTGGCCACATGGTTCGTTCGGTCAATATACAATCCAGTCATGTCTGTAAAAATGCCCTCCCCCAATTTGGGTAAGCTATGAGAATTAAGAAACGACTGAGTAAAATGCTATGTAATGTAATTGTCTCGCAAGTAATAACTTACTCTTTGTCCATGTCATTTTCGTCATTTCTGTATATAATTATTGTTGTTTGATAAGCATAAGTAGCTGAGAAGCTCGTCATTCTTTAAAACTTACTCGTCTAATTTAATTTGTTCTTCTTGCTTCTTTTCCAACGCAGCTTTGGCCTTTGTAAGTAAATCATCCAGATTTTCGTCATCGGCGTCATCATC
>KK099984.1:11814-23403 GCA_000611695.1 Rhizomucor miehei CAU432
TTCGCTCTCTTCACTGCTATCATCGTCATCATCGTCATTCTCGTCATCATCGCTGCTGCTGCTGTCGTTGCTATCGCCATCGCTTTGTTCCTTTGCTTCTTGCTTGTCTTCATCCATTTCCTCGCCTTCATTCTGCGACTTTTTGCGTGCTTGATCATCCTCATCAGACGCGGATTCCGGCGCAGTATCGTATTCTGAAGATCTGGAGGGTGGTGTTGATGAGTGATATCCGCTGTGTGCATCACTGTAGTGCGAGTTTGAGTGTTGTTGTTCCATAGCAATCGACTCTGTCTCACAAACAGTTGCGATCTTTGAGGAAGCTTCCACAGTTTGCTCTAGCACTGTTTCTCCTCGAGACTCGTCGACTGCAGCAGTCTCTTGCGATTGCACCGTTACTTCCTTGACAGATACTGCTTCGTCTTTCTTCTCTTTCTTCTTGTTGCTGTTCTTGTTAATTGTGGTCGTAGATGTCGTTGTTGTTGTTATTGTCTTTTTTGATCGGCGTCTGCTAAGGACCCGATCGAGAGTGCCTGGATCAACAGTCGATTCCTGATCTCCTTTCTCTTCTGTGATCTTGCGCCGCTGTGCTCGTGTCAACGGTGCCATGGTTGTAAGATTAGTTACAGGTTGTATGTCAAAAAAATTGGTGAAAAAAATTCTGGCTTGCAACCGGAGTTCCTGCATTTTGTGTCTTTCTTTTTTTCACGAAAATGGTTTCACCTGCGATCGCTGCTGATCTAGCTCCATGGGTGTGCAACACCACCGAGTGCATGAAACTGAGCCTCGGTAATAACTGGAACAATGCATTGCAAAAGAGTCTGAGGCTGACAGAAACGCGTTTTTGTAACAGTGCGGCCTGGATCAGATGATAGCAATGAGTCGCGGCAAGAATTTCAGCCATTATTCACGTATCCTATATTCGGCGAACGCGAGGTTGTCTTTGGCTACAAAGGACTATCGATTCAGGTATGGGCTCAAATTTGGAATGTTTTTAGAATTTGTTATTCATTGTGTATGTTAGCTCCAATTTGCTTCAGGCTCGCTTAGATTACATCCACGCATTGATTATGCATCACAGTGGCAGCCATCGTCTTCATCTTCTGCCACCGTTACCAGGGAAATTCCAGCCGCAGATGATATCATGGGCATGCTTAAAAAGTACTTACCGCCAGGTACAGACTATACCTACGCTCGATCACAAACATGCTGGCTCAACTCACCATTTTCTCTTTTATTCTCCAGATTGTATCAGCAATTCTGACGAGTTTGCTCGAATCGTGCAACAAGATGCCGAAACTTTTCGACCTATTGGTGAAAAAGTACACGAATATTCACGAGAAACAGACGAGGGAGAGGAGATGCATTTCGAGATTTACAGAGTAAGAGATTATAAAACATATTTTCTCAGTCAAGTTCAGTGGTCTAAAAGATCTGCGACGTTTATCTTAGTCGACTTTTGCAAATGAAAAGTTTCGGGAATATCATCACAGAATGCGCACCTTCGTGCTTCTTTACATCGAAGGTGCTTCGTATATAGAGGATGACGACGAAAAATGGGAAATCTACACAGTGTATGTGCTGCTCCAAATTACATCGAGCTGGTGGCACAGAATCTCATGCGCTAAATTTTCTAGTTTTAACCGACAAGGAAAAGGCGAGTCTGCGTCTTATCACTTTGTGGGATATTGTACTGCTTATCCATACTTTTTCTGGCCCGAGTGTACTCGATTTCGGATAAGGTAAAAGACAAGTAAAGAATTCACGAGTCGCGACACACAGGTATTAAAAAGAAAACAAAACTTCTAGTCAATTTGTAATTCTGCCTCCTTATCAAAGCAAGGGACACGGAAGTAAGTCAAGCTCAAATATAACTACTATTTTCAACTTTAATTCATATATTTTCTCAACAGGTGAACTGTATCGATTCATATACCAAACATGCATGGCCAGAAGCGATGTCAAGGAAATGCCAGGTAGACCTCTTTGATATGCAATCTGTGGATATACAGGACAAAATTGAAAAATCTGACGTGTGCTCACAGTGGAGGATCCAAACGACGAATTTGCGGATATGCGAGACAAGAACGACTTGAGATACTTGCGAGAGCACCATGCCTTTGACGGGTTGAAAGCACCTGTATCCAAAGAACAGATCAACGAGCTAAGCAGTAGATTCAAATTAACAGAGGTAGGGTACACGTGTGTACCTGAGGGGATATGATGACAGAATACTCATTACTCTATGTCTCCTTTCACAGCGACAATTCCAACGATGCTTGGAGATGCACCTATTATCCCAAGTCAACAAGTTAGATCGACAGGCATACAAACAGTTCCGGTTACAAGTAAAGCGAAGACTCTATCTGTTTAATCTGGCAAGTAGAGAAAAAAATTGCACTGGGAACTCAAATTGACACTCATATCTAACTATCGTCTTACAGGATGCTTTGCGCACTTTGGATCCAGAGGATAGGAAAGAGAAGTTGCATCAGACATACGAAGGCGTCATTGAAGATTATCATCGTTTGCTGGAGATGGTATGAGATTCATAAAACAAAAAAAACGATCTGATCTTGCCAAAAGAACTTTTTATTCAAAGTAACGATGATTTTATTAAAGTAACACGAATATCTCCATTGGCTAAACGAAAAAGAAATCCAGAAAAGATTCCTACAAAGAAACATAAAAGCAAGTTAGAAACATGTAGCACACAAGCAAAAGAAAAAAAACTTTGCAACGAGTGCTGCGACATAGGATGCGAGGCAATTTTAGCATCAGGATAGAAAAAGTGGTGGTTTGTTTCCGCATGGGGTCCTTAGCGTGGTGCATGAAAAACGATATCATCATTTGACTTCCATTGCCTCTAACATCCAATATCGCGAGCAGTGCAAAGCATGTTGACAACTTACCTAAGTTCAAAGCCAAAGGAGAGAGAGAGAGAGCAACTTCCTGAAAGCGAGAAATCAAACGTACCTGAGAAAATATCTAACATGCTGTAAATAAGTATACACAGTTAAAAAAAACCTTTGTAGTTGCAGCAAAGGACGCCCACTGAGACGATATGAAGGATGCAGTCAGAAGGTTTACTCTCTTCACTGACTGAAATCTCAGAGAGATTCCCATTGATAATATAAAGTTTCTTCATCATTCGATGCATCCAATATATTTTTCACAGCATCCTCTTCTGCAAGGTTGCGATTACTTACAATTTACAAAAGATCAAACGGATGGATGGATAAATGGATGGATGGATGGACAAGCAAGTGAAGATTCGAAGGATGGAACTGTCGTCCTTTATAGAAAAGGCTGCCTTCCAAAAATTTCGAGCTGGCAGTCAATTTTCTACCCAAACGCGCCGTCATGTCTATGGTACAAAGGACCATAAGCTGTGGATTTTATCTCGATGAATTGCTGATACTTTTGATATAGTAGAAAGCCTAAAAAGATCATTTCTATAGTAACATTACATGTTCCATAGCTACCTACTGCATTTATCTCATCAATGCCCAGAAACGTCTGTAAAAAGGCACGGGGAACTCAAATGCAGAGCAGTCACCACATGACGTAATGTATTTGACTCGACATGATGGGTTGGCGCAGAGCAAGGTGGAACCCTTCTTATTCCTTCTTTTTCTTCCTTCTTCATTTAGGTAGGTTGTGGGAGTCAAACCGTTGCCAAAGAACCGGACAAAAAGACTAAATATTAAGATAATGTAGTCAAATAACCATAATGTCTGAACAAAATACCAACGACCAACAAGAACTCGAGCGTTTGGATAAGTTTGTGCAAGCCGCACCTCAATACAGTTACAACATTGATCAATACAAACAACAACTCTGCCGCCAGTTGCCTGGAGATCAGGAGGAATGCTTGAAACTCAACTTGGAATGTAAGATATCTGTTGTGGATTCATGGAGGAAAACCAGTTGTGCTTAACGACAGTTGGGGAACGCGGTTTAGATACACAAATGTTTTCTGAAATGCAGAAACTCGGATTTTTCTGCGCGCTACCTATGGATCCTACAAAAACGCATATGGAGTGCCGACGAGTGTAAAAAAAAGGAGCTGAAAAGTAAAACGTATCGTTATATTGCCTTTCTTCTCGACGCAGCAATTTTTTCTACCTTGCATTGTAGACAAGCTCCTCGTTCTTGTACAGCAATTACCCAACTCTATTTTTCCTTTTATTGTCACGCTGCTTCTTCTTTACCACCTCATATATATAAAAAAGAGCTAATAGACGTATCTTTTACGAGGGGAATTTCTCCTTTCAAGCGCGCTCTTTTTCTTGATTCCTGGGAGAAAGCAAAAGAAGTCGACCCAACTCCGCGGAGGGTCGTGCGCTCCCCCAGACGCCCTTTCAGGTTCACGCACTGGGCTGGTCGAACTCCCCTCCTCTAACCGCAGGTCGTCTTATCATAATGGTACGCACGACTAGATAACATAAGCTGGTGTGAATGGAGACGGAAGGATGGATGTATGAATGGATGAATACGTGATAGTGGATTGGAATGGGGATTCTGTGTCTGGATGCTATTCACACATTATACATGCATCACATGGCCACATGTATTGACTTTTGGACCCATTAGCCCTCCAACAAGACTTTCCGTACCAAGGTTAAGCTTGCCAAGAAGCAAAAGCAGAACCGTCCCCTTCCCCACTGGTTCCGCTTGAAGAGCGACACCAAGATCCGGTATGTATACCGAGAATTTTGAAATGTCGAATGCATTGTCCCACTCATGTATAGCTCGATAGATGGAACGCCAAGCGACGCAACTGGCGCCACACCAAGTTGAACATTTAAGAACCGTTCTTTCTCTCTGTACAGCTCTCGCTCAATAAAAATGACGAAGAGTGGCAACTTGCGACCTGACTCGAGTATCTTTTCTGCGCAGCATTTAAACGCCGTAATATTATATGCGTGAACATGTGAACCATTCTATGCGAAGCACAATGCAGCATCGATGGAGTCATTTTTTTACCCTGTGTGTGCAGTTTGAAGCACGCTGTCAATTCTTTTCAATTTAATGGCTAGGAAGAGCGATGCACAGACCCCCTTTCCATGACGTATGCCAGTGATTGCATTTGACAAACAGTGATAATGTAAATTGATAAAAATGATTCGTTGCTCTGTATTGACGAATTCACAAGTAAAGGGGGGTTTCGCAGCTGTACAAGAAGTTACACTCTGAAGCAATTGGGAAAGGAGAAAGAGAGAAAATCAAAATGACAGTGTTGAGAAAGAAAGGAAAAAAGGGGGTAAAGAAAACAACAGCAATTTCGATTTAGCCAAAAGTATTTTCTCCAGAATACCTAACAAACACACAAGTCAATGATCAGTAAAAGACATAGAGAACAGTTTAACAGGTGACAAATGACAAACTCACGTTATGTACAAGAAACCATCCTCGTCCTTGTGCTCTTCGTAAATTGCGCTCATCAATCCTAATATTTTTCCAACATCGTCAGCTGCTGAGCACGCACCTAGATAACGACCAGAACTTACCAGCTGTAGGCGGTAAGATCTCATTGACGAAAATGAAGATGGCCTTTTCCGGGCTGAGCTTGATCCGTTTGCGAATGACATAGACAAACTGACCCACGGTCAAATCAGCCGGCACAAGGTACTTTTTCTTATCGATCGTTGGTATATCGCTTTTCTCGACCTTTTCACATATCACTGGAATTCGGTCGGGATATTTTTGACGAATACGCTCTGCTTCGGCTTTGCGCTTGTCTATACAAAGAAAAGCCAAGTAAGCTGCCAAGCCGAAGGGAAGGGATTGAAAGTCGTCACCGCAGCTACTGCGTGAAACATCGTATTCCGCAGCTCAGCGTTCGAGAGGTGACTAAACGTTGACTTACCAAAGGGGTGCTCGTCTTTAAACTTGGAACGCATGTAGTTGAGAGTTCTCTTCTGTAGAGCTGTCGGTGTGTATATGTGAGTGAGTTGAGAAGAACGGTCCACTGCGAAGCTGCTACCAGGATTGCTAGCAACACTAGAAGATTAGATTAGCGTACCTGATTAAATGTAGCTGTGGAGGTAGATTGGTAGAAAAAGGGAAAAGAGTGAGAGAAAACAGGAAAGCAGCAGCCCAGGTGTTTGTTCACGGGGTGCGACCCTGCGGCCGCAGCTTGTCGCATGATTCGAGCACTCGGCGAATCACGTTTCTTGATTCTCCCGTTGCATAGCACATCATTTCTTGCCTTTACAACAACGGCTTTGCTCGCAATGTAGGCAAACTTTTGGCAATCAAGATTCAAGAAAGATACATAAAGAAGCTTTGCTGCAATTTCAAAGAGAACGACTGTATAAATTCTATACGTAACACTGTGGGATTGATAGCATCAACGTCATTGATCTTCCACGTATATATCTACATATTTCTTCTATTGTGTGCTACGGGTTCGAAGGCGAGCTTGCTGAGACTCCTGCTCAGCTGCATCGGTAAGAAACTTGACAATGGATTTGTAAACCTCTCGGCGCCATTGGTCTTTACACGACTTGTTTGTGCGCTCTACAGTTGTGAACTTTTGAGAAATCTTGTCCCAGTCAAACGTGCTCATGTCTGTAAGCTGCTTCTGCTCGGAAACCGCCAAAAACAACTGCAACCGCTCTCGTCAATGACCATGATATCGTCCTCGATGGTGCTCAGTTCCTCGCTATCCATATCCATTTCATCCATTTCTTCGTCGTCTTCTCGAATGAGAGGATGCTGCTGCACCATTGGTCTTGCTGTTGTCTTTGTTATGGTTGCTGGCGTTGATGGTGATGCTGCTGTCGCTGCTGATAGTAATAAAGTAATGATCCCAATATGGTACACGGACAGGAACAGGTGCGAAGACTGGCACAGGTTGAGCAGAGTGGGTCGCTGTCCTATGTTGCGAGGCTGCTGTACATACCCTTGGTGGACCTGCAGTCAGCTGACCATCTCGGTCTCGTCAAAGTTGCTGCTGCAGCGCTCGTGTTTCGGTGGTTGGCTGCTATGCGAGCCGATACAGCCGATAAAGTAGGAACGTCGTCAGTGACCATGGTATCGTCCTCGGTGATGCTCAGTTCCTCACTGTCCATATCGATTTCCATAGCTTCGTCGTATTCTTGGTCTTGTTCTCGAATAGGAGAATGTTGCATTATCGACGGTCTTTCATTGTAGCCAACCCGACGACGAATAGATATTTGGCGCCTTTGCTGTTGTCTTTGTGGTTGCTGGCGTTGGTGGTGGTGATGGTGATGGTGATGGTGCTGCTGCTGCTGGTAGTAATAATAATAAGGGCCCCAGTATGGTGCACGGACAGGAACAGGTGCAAAGACTGGCACAGGTTGAGCAGAGTGAGTAGCTGTCCTGTATTGCGGTGCTGCTTGTACCCTGGGTGGACCACCACTCGTAGCTGTCGCTGGTCTAACTGGACGCACTGACCTAGTTGGCGCCGCTACCTTGGCCATCGGTGCTGCTGCCGCTCTGTTTTATTGGCAGACGGTGGTGCTGCCCTGGTGGGCGTCGCTGGAGGAGGAGTAGGCGGTGGAGGAGCTCGCTCGGTGGTAGAATTTGAAGTCTGACTGAGGAACTTGCAGTTATTGCTAAAAAAGTCGAGACTGGTAGGGCCTAGCGGTACTTCGAGAGCTTCAAGTTTTTGCTTTTCAAAACCGGCTTGGTTGGGATCGGTTATCTTGAGCGGCGGCAATCGGTTGTCAGGGAATGGTAAATAAGTAGGGGCAGCAGCGCCTGGACCTGCAGGCCTATCGGGTTGCTGCTGCTGTTGTCGCTGTTGGTGGTTATTTTCGTCTTGTATTACTTTGCTGGTAGGAGGGGTTCGGACAAACGATTCACGGTGAGCCATGTTATTTCATGTCAGTTTTTTTTTTCATGGTAAGAAAAAAAATTCCTTCGTTTTAAATACAGGTGGCCGTCTTTGTCTTGCCTTGTCGCTGAAGCCATTGCTATATCCAGACGCCATCTCAGGGAGAAATATAATCTGTCAATGGCAGCGATCCTTGTCCAGAATATGAGTCATTATTCACTGCATGCTGTGTTCATTGTCTAGAAATCTATGCGAGCAGCCTCGTGTAATATACTTGTCAGTGATCATCCCTGCATGACATCCCATCCGATCCATTGGTATTTTAGCTATAGGATTTTTCCTTGAAATTTGTGGATGTTGACTGATGATTCGCGTTGAAGGAGAAAACTATTTTGCTTGAAGGCCTTTTGCTTTTGCACGAAGTACAAAAAAGCGGAACGTATGTAGCAAAGAAGTTCAATTGTCTCCACTATGGCCTTGACCATTTGAAAACCGCTCCTGCAGGCTAGGACTTCTACTCTTGGGACGTTGCTAAGCTCAAACTAGCTCTTTTGCGCGAAAGCTGAGCTAAACGAGACTATTCGGCTAGAGAAGCTGAACAAGGATCAGGCGCATGAATTGCAAGTTTGCCTGGTGCAAATCATGGGTATGTCGACTTACTTAGATTTTCCACGAAACCATCTTATATACTCACTATTAACGATAGGCTTGAATAACGAGCTGAATGTCCTTCTTTTAATCGACAATGGGGTATATATCTTGGGAAAAAGTGGCTAAATGCTCACTGCCAACCACTTTGCGAAACTTTAAACCCAACTTGGATAGCACCACAACCTTTTTGTCAATGCTAAAGGTAAAAGAAGCTCGGTATATAATGAATGTTGATTGGTGACCATATTTTGTTATTCCAGAGTCTCTGTGATGACTTGGATCAAAAGTTGAAGTGTTTCACAAGTCGACCGAGAAACAAACGCACCATGGCAAACTTGACAGAAAACCCCAATCAAACGACAGCCATCAAAAGTAAACACGTGGATTCGATGTAATAGTGCAAGGCACTACATTTACGAGCGTCGTCTAAGCTGGGAATCCAGAATGGACAGGGAATCGTGTGACGATAGTCAAAACGTGAGATTATCCGAATTGCGGATACCTTGCTTTATATATGTATGCGGACTAGGTGAGGTCGAACCGGCGTCAATTATTACACAGACTCCGGATGACCCAGAAGAAGCTCAAGGTTATAATCAATAACAAACTGGAAACAAGAAGCAGCTGCTAGAGAATAAGCTACGGAAAACACGGAGCACGGCAATAGAGTTTGGCAACAATTAAAGAACAAGATGAACGTGGCAGCGACGAGAATCATGATGACGACCAACTCAGTAATACGAAACTCCTACTTATTACGTGCTACATTCATCTAGCTAGAAGTTCTATCTATACGTTTTGTGCGCGTTTTCATAAAACGCGTCTCGCTATTGTCTGCTATCGCTGTTTTATTTTAGAGGGAGGCACTCCGAAGGACCAACGCCTCTCCATCCTGTTACGTCTCGTATTCTCTGTATCAGCGCCTTTACGCTGTACCATTTCGAAACACTTAGCGCTAAATAAATGTCCCTAGCCGTGCAAAGCGTTTTTAAATAAACAGTATCGTTTCTTGAATCCAGGACAGCATTTTCATCCATTGTTGTTACAAAACTGGTAAGAGGCGGCAACATTAGTTGATAAAGAGACGTTCTATATTCCAAAAGACCACAAAGAATATATAGCAATTTCCGCAAATACTGTACAAAGAAAATGTCATCTATGCGGGGGTCTTACTAACAATTGGAATTATGATTTTACAAGGTTGAGGATATTAAAGGTGAGGCAAATGCCCATGATAAGAACGCCATAGATGGCGAGCAAAACGGACAAGATCTTGCCTGGTCGCCATGGATCATTCTCGTGGATCTTGTAATAGAATAAACCAGGAAGAATGAATGAAATTGTCGTTGATCCCGTTGAACCGACAAATGCGAGCACCTATTATTTTTTTATTGATGTTAGATGCATATTGCCAAAGGAAAAAGGACGGGATAACACTTACAGTGTCTAGTTGAGAGATAGAGATGGCAACCAAATAACTGCCCACGAGTATAGCTGTTGTCATGGCAAAGTATTTGAATGCAGAGGGTGGTGGGGGCACCTTGAGGCCTCTAGCCTCAGGCGATCGCCATGCCAGCACCTTATCAAGAGATGCGCGGCAAGGATGAGCTTGCAGCGGATAGCTGAAAATCACCAAGATGACAATGGCAACACGTCCACCAGCAACAAACATACTTTGCGGGTCTACATAAACACGTAAGTAAAAAGGTATATATCATATAATCCAGTTCATCTACTCACATTCTAAAATGATATTGCCCAAGACTTCTTTGCCAAAGGTGAGATAACCTAGAATGGCAATAGCTTCATATACAAAAGCAGCGCTGCCAATTGACATGGAAATCACTTTGTTGACTTTTCCTTGACTATTGTCTTTGAGTTCATTGTAAATGGAGAAGATCTAATATGATGGTTAATTATGATATCGTTTCCTAGAAAAAAAATACGAATCATCGCGCGCCACTTACGTTCTGATGGCATGTAAATCCAAAAACAAATACCGGAAGGCGTTTGAGAAATGCGCTCGAGATGGTAACAAGTTCAATGGATTCAGGTGGTGGAGATGGGAATAACGACGAGAAATAGTGGTAAACAACGATAGCGCAAAGGTATACAACAGCGATTAACGCAACAACGCTCGAGTACTTGAGAGAGTCCAGCTTTCTCAAGAAACTGAGTGGCAAAATAGCACTTGCCATAAAGACAGTAATCCAAAATCGTCTATCCATCAGGATATCATCCTGCGCATGGTCAGAAAAAGATGCTACGACCTATCGTAGCACAATCAATGCTGCTGAACATGATTGGCATATACTTTTTTTATATACTTTACCTGCGGCATTAAATCGCCAATGATAATAAGGTAACTTATAGCCACACCAAAGCATTTGATAGCAATCGCCAAATCAAAAAATACAGCTAGGCTCGGCCAAGTCAATTTAGAAATGGCGAAAAAGGAAGCATGGCGACCGTCCGTCCGGGCAGCGCAGCGAGATAGAAAATATAAACCGGTAGCGGATGCACCTGCTGAAAAGAGAATGACTACAATGCCTAGCAAAAGACCGACAGAGGCCAGCGCTGCAGGCTACAACACTTCGGAATTAATAATTGCCCCTCCTTTTACGATCAGATCCCCTTGGCAACGTTACCATCGCAAGTAGACCCGTTCCCAAGATGGTGTTGACAAGGTTGACGGAGCAGCTGAGGGGAGTGGCAGTCGCAAACTGATCATTGTAAATCTCTTCGCTGTTCGGATCGTCGTTTTGGTACAACGAAGTGGTAGCCG
Organism: Rhizomucor miehei CAU432; assembly: GCA_000611695.1. NCBI lineage: Eukaryota > Fungi > Mucoromycota > Mucoromycetes > Mucorales > Lichtheimiaceae > Rhizomucor > Rhizomucor miehei. Next base: position 23,055 of record KK099984.1, read on the forward strand.
ATGAGTGCGATAAGAGCGGACGGTGATCTTCTAGGAATGGGCTGTCGTTGTCTCCACTGAAGTTGGAAAATGATACAGGTACCGACAATATTGAGGAATCGTTGGTTGCCTCGGTGTCTATAGGTTGGTACCCGGCCATGGATATTATAAAAAGAAGGCGGAAACAGGTAAAGAAAGGAAGATAATCGGGTCCTTCGGAGTGCCTCCCTCTAAAATAAAACAGCGATAGGTCCGTTGCCTCGGATCGACGACCTGTGCAACAAACAGCATCGCTTTGATCCGAAGATCAGCTTGGTCATGTTTCATAATAGATACCAAGGGTTGATAACTTAAAAAAAGATAATGCGCG
>KK099984.1:23462-35818 GCA_000611695.1 Rhizomucor miehei CAU432
CTTGAAAACTGATATATCTAGCTAGCATCGCGGCTGTCAAGAGGACGCTTGGATACACATAACAGAGCTCTCAAATATTTACCTTCGTAAAGTAAATGACATTTGAGAAAGGTACGCAAGGTACGGAAATTACCCGATAAGGGCTGGAGGCAGACTGCGGCGACATTTCCTTGGGAAACCTTTTTTTTCTCTACATGCTTTGCCCTTTATTGAAAACAAATACCATGACATTTCTTCCTCCTATTATTACTTCCAACAAGCTCTACTCCGAATAGACTACATACAACCAATACACATAACTCGATGGATACGAATATTTGTCTCTATTGCGAACGGCCATTGTCACCTACTGTAAAATACACTGGCTCTATAAAACTCTATCAAAGTAATTTGGTAAACTTATTATGCTGACTCCATGGTTTCTTTAGTCAAGTGATAACAACGATGCAACGACAAAGTGCTTTTGCTCCGAGACTTGCCGCCGTTGCGAGGCCACGAAAACCGTGCGATCAAGTCCTGGTACTCCTGATAATAGCCTGCGATTTTCCCGGATAGCTGGAGGCAGACAGACGACACTTCCTGGAGGCGCTACTCCTCTTCTTCGCCGTGGATTATTACATGGCAGCAACAACCGCGGTCGCAGTGCGGCCAATTCCAATACTCCAAATAGTAGAACGAACCATCATGATCCGCAGCAGAAAAGGAAACGCTCAGCATCTACGCCTCTGTATAGCGCATTTCTTGTGCAATACAATTTCAAGCCTCTTTCGCCGTTGTTACCTCCAGGGGCTTCGTCCTCTGCAGGACTGCACATCAATCCTCTTGTAAAAGCTGCAGTGCAAGAAATGACCAAAAAGGATGAAAAGTAGAAAAATAAACAAATACTAGATATATTAATTTTCTTTGCCTCTCTACTTTACACGCAGAACGGCCCGTACGTCCATCAAGAATGCGTATAGAGCCTCCTTGAAGCCGGCTACGTTGCGACTAGGTGGCAAAACACCTCGAAGCTCCCTAGGTGTGGCGGCGTCCAAGCGCTCGAATGCATGCAGCACTCGCTCTTGGATTTCGCCTGGCTGTTGGGAAATGACCTGGTTCACGAAATTGAAATAAGTCTCCTATCAGGATCGTAAGTAAAAAGAAGATAAGAGAACAAGTCGTATGCAGCAATGACCCACCCGCTCAGCACAAATAAGCGAAAGCAGTGCCTCGGATGCAGCATCCACGACGGACGTATCCAGACTGCGGAACAATAAAATGTCAATTAATTGCTGCAGGAATCTACGCAGCGCAGGCTTCAGAAAATCTACATTGGTTGCTATCCGTCTCGCTCGTTTAGCTCAGCACACATTGAAACTCTTTCCAGGTCGCATACCATTTGAGAGCATTTGATTGTGTGCCCAAAGTGCAAGAGGAGCTACGGCTTGCAGCGCCAAGATATTTACATCGTTGATAGCATGATTCATGCCAAAGTCCAAACTGGCCATCAGATTGTTGAATAGTTCGGTTGGTATACCCGCCAATTTGTCAGGGAAGAATTCTATGAGATGCGAAATGAGCTTGATATATTGCTGGCATATGCTGGGAATCTATACAAATTATATGCTTAGTATGAAGTTAACTCACGACGCTGCTTCGCTGCGAAAAGAAGTACCTGGAGCATCTCCATATCCACCATTGGAATGATCACATTGACGCCATACAGGACAACGTCAGCTATATCGGCCGATCCGGGTGGTGTAGGAGTGACATTTTCTGTTCGGTCTACGGGCCGTTTGAGTTAAAAGACAGCTTTGATATCTTTCCTTGGAATCGACTCACTAAAATCTTCAAATTCAGAAGCCATGATGTTGGTAAGAAGGGATAGAGAGGTGGCAATGTCTGGGTATGGTCTATCCGCTTCCTCTTCTTGTGAATGCAGCCTCTTCTTTCCTTTAATGAAATGTTACATTAGAAAATAGGTCTACTCGGCTTTCACATTTGGAAAGAACCATACCGTGGTTGCTTGCGCCGTACACTTTGAGGATTTCAATAACGATTTGAAATAACATTTGCTTTTGGCTGGCATCCAAGATACTGAAATCCTAGAACCCACTTTTTAGCATCCCAGAAAACCAAGTATTTCGTCGAGCCTAGATACTAACCAATCGCCCAGCCAAGTCTGCAAATAATTGCAGAATGAGCAGCTGCAACTCACCAACGTTTTTGTACATGTTCATGAGCTGCAAAAAGCTTTCAAAAAATCGAGCCGAGAATTTGAAAATACTTTGAGTATTGCTGAACTGGCTAGCTAGTGCCAGACCATCAAACATCTCCAAAGCGTTCATGACATGGTTCATCATATCCACACGCTGGAATTTTTGCATAAAATCAGGATGATGTAACACTGATCCCAAACGTTTCTAACCAGTTCTACCCTTAATAGACTTGGTAATGCTAATATTTATCTTTGACTACGTACCTCGATCATTCCGAATATGAGTTGTAAATATTCATCTCGAACATGAGCATCAGCTGCACCGCTGGATATTGCTGTGATTGTTTGAATAAGCGAGCTATCAAGGACCCACTCAGTATCAAATCAGAATTTGGAAAGCTATAAGCTCTCACTTACTTGTGAACAACTTCTGGTAGCTGTTCCAAGTTTTCAGTTACAAATTTGACAAGCTCCGGAAATTTGGCTAGATAGAAATATTGGGTCAGTATATTTAAACGGTTAGTGGCATCTTTGAGCTCACCAGATTCCAGGAATCCCATTTTAAGGTTGATAGATGTACCGCATGTATTAAGCCATCTAATGATCTAATCGCATCGTATGTTAGTATTTGTCGCGGCTTGCTAATCTTTTTTTTGCTTACCTGAAGTAGGACATCAGGATCAGCGTTCCAGAGAACAAAGTTCGCTTGGATTTGCTCAACAAAGAAATTAACAATAAGTAAACCTTCTCCGTCTGAAGGTCCAGGTCGACCGAAAGTCTTTGCAATGTTGGGACTATCGGTGCACAATGTCAGCGTGCAAGCATCGCTCGTGGTCCAAGAACAAGCCTTACCTGATGTAGCCATATTCGTTTTCGTTAATGAGCAAGTACGACTTGCTCCAGCGCTCCATAAACCATATTAGAGTCTCGGCTACTTGAGGACTACAGTTGGATGCCTGCTCTCATTAATAAACTATTATCAAGCAGAACACAGGCATCATTCTTATTACCTCAACAGTGTTGGGCCCGAAGCTGGATAGAAATCTGAATATCTCGAGTATCTGTTTTGAAATAGATATCACTTGGTCCTGTTCTTGCGGCTAATCATCTTCCATAAGAATTTGCCCTTGAACCTTTATCATTAACTTTAATCACCTGTGATCCCGAAAGTGCCATCAATGAATCAGGGATCAGCGGTTGCTCTCCTACTCCAGCATCAGCCAGCACATGGGCAGTGATAAGGATGATCCAATGAAGATGCTCTTGCAGGTATATCAGATATTGATCTAAAAACCGTAATATAAGCAAGGTAGCGTGAGGTGCTTCGTGGAGAATATTACCACTATCAGCGACGTTTGTTGTAAAGTATTGTTTGAGTCGTTCGAAACGATCGCCGAGAAGCTGTTGCAAATGGAGCAAGCATTTTGCTGGATCCAAGCGTCCCAAAGTACCAATGCATGTCAGTTGATCCGCATACGTATCCTATAAAGCTATCAGTACAAACTCCCCCAAAATTGCTTTATTGTATTATGCACTTACCCAGTCCTTGAAGCCGTTGTTGACTTCATCATCGTCCTCTTCGGCCAAATCTTGCTTCGTTTGTTCTAGCTTGGCGTCAATGTAGACTTCCACTATCTGCATAGCAACAGTCTTTACAAAGAGGCCCAAGTTATCAATGCTTTCTTTGCTAAGTCCAGCTGTGGGATCGGCCGATCTGCCATCTGTGGGCTGTATAATTTCCGCTACAGCAGAGTCTTCGTGTCAAAGCCATTGTCCATCTTCAAAGACAAGTATCATTTTACCTAGTGTGACCCACGTGGCCAAGCATTCATCACTGGCCTCACCAATCCATCCTTCGTCCACATCCGCTGTTGTAGCCCGGAGACATGCAACAGTCAGTTTTCCAAAATCGTTCAGGAACTCGAAGAATTCGAGAGTTGCAGAGAGTGCAGGTAGCGATACGTTCTCAAGTAGACGTCTAACCATCTGAATAGTGCCTAAAAGATGAGGTCCATGCTCGCTCATGCTTTCTGGATCGTTTCCAATGCTCAGCAAGCTGTTAAATGTTAGACAACGAGTATCTTTTCAGTCGAAAGCAACATACTCCTTCATCATCTTGAGAATACCATTGACCATGGTCCCAGCATATATGCGGATGGCATTGATATCATTATCAAAGTATTCATCTTTGAAGCCAGCCAGCTGCAACAGACATTGGCGGCATCTGTGACTGAGCATATCATCAGCTTGTACCAAAGGGTATGCCTATTGATACTCTGTCAGAACCGTGTTTCTAATTTGTTCTTTTTTGAAATTCGCGGTTACCATAAAGAAGAGCCATAGTACGTCGTGATTGGTTAGTAGATGTCTCCATGACTTGGGGAAGACAGTGAATGAACGAACAACAGATCCAGGACCGTCTGTTTTGTCGAAATCTTCATCGCTATCTTTCTCCTTTAGAAAGGTTCCAGGCAGAGTGGTGTTGCTATTGGCGGATTCGAATGGCCACTGCATCAGTTTTTCCAATAACGCTAATAGCTCGACGAGTATCACCGGTGGAGGTGTTGGCAAGCACTGTGTTTGGGAAACGAACGCGTGAAGCAGTGTAATGGATTCTTCAAATAGCGGCAACGAGATATGAGACTAGATAATCGTTTCGTTAATTCATAATGCACAGCGCCAATTGCATCTTGCATACCTCAAAGAATACTTTGCATTTGTGATGAAATTCCCAGCTGAGCCCAACGACCGATGCCTTTGTGCTTGAAAATTGATCTGTAAGAGCACTGGCAAAGGCAACGCCGACCACCTTGAAATATATAGTAGATCAGCTTGTCACCGGACATTAAAGGCCTAAGGTTTTTGCATCCTTACTGCGTTGTGACCCTGCATAGAATAGAGTTGCTTGATTGAAGTATATATTCCCTCCTTTTCTGTGTCAGGTATGTCGAAAAGGCTGCGTTTTGTAAGCAAGGCTGCCGCCTTAAGCAGTTGATCTCGGACATATTTCATCAAACTGGACGCTGTTAATATCCAAAAACTCGATATGTCTCGGCATCAACATACTTTGGATGTTTCAGACAAAAATCCACCAAGTGATTTTTGAGCTGGATTAAATCGGCCGCCTGATACAATGTGTAATCGCGTATAGCTACATCACCTATGGCGAGAGCTATTTGGAACTGGGCCATTGGACTCTGTGCATGATCTATATTACAGTACTGTTAGATTCTGTTACAGAGTTGCTAAAAATATTATCTTACCGAGAATGTATTGGCATAAAGGTAGGACTTGAGGTATCTGTCGAAAAGACGACAAGACTTGTTCGGCTGCAGCGCGTGTTGCCGGCACCTGTCAAGAAAATGAGTACCGTGATCCAAAGACAGCTACGATCGGGTACTTTACCTGAAAGTCTGCGCACGCCTCCTCGAATCGTGCGCATTGAGCGGCCGCATCGATCTTTCCACTCATTGAGGATAAGCTGCAAGCAAAGGCGAATAGGAATCGATTACCGACAAGCGAAAGTCCAAAATCGAGCGGGGTGCAGCACCGCAGCATTTTTGCATCTTTTCTTTTCCTTCCCCAACACTACTCCTCGTCTTACCGGTTTCATCGTCGCAACCAAAAACTTCTTCAATCTCAAGCTCTACATTCGACGATTGGCTTTGATTCACCTCAACAAAACAAGATCAGTGATCAAGAAACCCCCGATTTCTACTTTCAAGAAGAATACCAAAACCCCAAGCGCAAAGCCAAGCATTTCTGTAAGTCATGGTTTCTCCTCCCAACCTACCGGCATTCCTTCTTGGCACGTCAGCCACGGAGCCGTTTCATGTCTTTTGTTTGAGAGTTCGTGGTGCTCGGGTGTGAACGAATCTCTCCGTTTCGGCATAGCAAGACGAGATAACGTCAGCATTCATCACTTGTGTTCCTCCATATTTGGTGATCGCTTTGAGGTCTCATGACCGAATTCTTGCGATATATTGGAGCTCTTCAGTGGATATCGCATGGGTAGGAGAGTGGTGGCGCATGGACGTTGTTGACGCTCGTAAACGGCATATTTTTTTATTTCTGTGGATGACAGCAAGTTGGAACAGCCGATTCTCGTTATCGCTTATGTTTGAATATGATCTGCTGACATTTCTTTTGCAAGACACCAATGGCACCTCGCAGAATCTACAATCAATCGTTCGGTGGCAACAACAATGGCCGCGTCGTAACTATCGGCGGCGCTGGTGGTTTGAATGAAAGGTAAGCGTAGCTTTACAAATGATGGTATATATGCTCAGATGTATTGACTGGATCGTGGTTTACAGATTTAGCCAGCTTGACAATAGCTCAAAGGCACAAGGCTCAGGTCAAGGCAGTGTGTTCAATCGTATTCAGCCATCAAGCTCCCGCAGACAAGCGAGTTCTGTGTCGAACCGTCTCAATCGGCCAGCTTCCGGAGGTATCCGTAAACGGACCTCTGGTGGTCCGACACCCATGACGGGAGTACAGTTTACAAACCGACGTGGCGCTCAACGAGCAACGAACGGAAGAAACCAACGTTTGAGTAAAACGATCAACAAGACGACGAGAGGAGATACTGGACGTCGTGGAGGTGCATCAAGCCAGCGACCAAGTGGAAAATCTAATGCACGCAAAGCAGCTAACGCAAAGTCTGGAAAAGGCCGAGGTGGTGACAAGAAGAAGCAGAAGTCTGTCACAGCAGAGGAATTGGACAAGTCGCTCGACGATTATATGATGAAGGATCCCAAGACTGCTCAGTCAAGGCTGGATGCCGAATTGAACAACTACATGGATGAAGCCAACGATGTCCTCATGGATCTGCAATAGCCTCATCTTCATTATCTTTCCTCACATTTCTTTTACGCTTTTGTTTGTCATCTATAACAGTATAAATACGAGCGGTCCTCTATACTTTCTTCATCGGTTTCGTCTCGAGTCGCCTTATTTTCGCTGAATGCCATACATTAGATGGCCTCCTGCAAGTGACTGTATATGCTTTGGAAATCAGGCTACACGATGCACGCACGTTAAAGCTTTTCAGCAATTCATGACTGAACGCCGCGGAATGTGCAAGGAGCTGTTTCTAACGTTTTGGAACGCCTGGGACAAGATCCAAGAAATTAAAAAGAGCGTCGCAAATTGTATGATGATTTTGCAAAAGCACACGGCATACCATATTCTTGGAAAGCATCAGGGATAATTTTCATGCTACATTTATTCAAATAGTCCCTGTTGTGGATCTCCGAAGCAGAAACTCTTTTTTAAATCTAATCCCGAGACTTGCCTGTCAAGGTATCCTTCATGTATCTAGAGCAGGTGTACATGATGAAACAACCTAGTACATAGACCTGTGCAAAAAAGTACTTGATTTTATTATGTTCGTTATTACCGGTCTTGCTTCGATATTTCTAAAGCTCTCATGCTGCGACGCGCAACCGTGACGCATCGCCTTTCGCTGAATATACATTCTTGGAGGGAAGGGTGGATGTTAAACAGTAAGATAACTTGTGGTTTCGCAATAGCGGGTATACACCTTGCATCGAGATATCGTAGATGCTGCAGTCTAGAAACGAGCTTTTCTGCGGCAAATTGCGAGATATTCTGGCACCAACGCAGGCTCAACCATTCTAGACGAGGCATACCTCTGCCGAGGTTCTCCAACGTATCGTCACTAACCCATGCGCAGTATGATAGATCCAGTCGCGTAATACGACATGAACTGCCGGCAACTAAGCAACGGAGGTCGTCGGACGCGTCAATGGACCAGCATGGCGAAATCTTGGTATTGCTCAAATTTAATGTTTGCAAGTTTGCTGTACTTGCTTGCCGCAGGATATCAAGCGTTGTTTGCGAAAGTGAGCAGCTGGCCAGCAGCACGGATGATAGCGAAGATATGGAAGTTCGTAGCAGGGTATCAATGCCTTTCGACGATAAAGCCTTGCCGCCGCTCAGATCAATGTATTGTACCGGGAATCTTGCAAGTTGTCCAGCTATCGCATCTGTCACATAGTCTCCAACTCGCCGTAGATCTAGTCGTACAACATGATGCAGTGTACTCGAATTGGCAAATATCTCCAATTGTCTTTGGGTGCGCAAAGTAGGACAGTTGTATAATCGAGGCGAAAGTGTATTAAACCAGGCTCTGCTGACAGCGCAGGCAGAAGCGAGGTCAAATGGTCCAAGATAATTTAATACAATGTCGATTATTTCGACGGGTAAAGTGTCCATGGCGAGTATGTACAAATGGAAAGGGAAGGATCAATGAGATGGAGGGGTCCATTATACAACTGAGACAAGCCGGGGGATTGCATTTGTAATGCCGCATACCGTTTTCTCAATGTTTGATGAAGCCGACAGAGAAATTGTGCAACACCGGCATAACAGGATTATCCATGATCCGCATATGAGGTGGAAGCAGCTGTGTCGATCGTTTGATAGTGTCAAGCAATTCATGACAGTACAAATCCGGATAAATGAGATGGTCTGCTGTCTTGTCTTTACTCCATTCATCCAAACGTCCTGGGTCCTCAGTGCAATCTATGTAAAGTAGTTTCATGACTTATTTTTAATTAGTCGTCAGGTTTACATAATCATTTGCAAGTCGACTGTACCTCTCTCGTTGTTAGCCTGTCCATGATTGCTAGGGTCCGCAAATCCACCATTGTAAATAATTCTCGTATCAAAATTAAACAACCATATCTGTGCGAAACTATAAGATATAGGCACTTTCCCTTCCCCCCTCAACCTTAATTCCTCCTCTTACCAGTGCGTAAACTCGTTCAGTTTTACGACCTTGGATTAAAAATTTGTAGGTAGCATGGGCTTTCGCTGCATCCATGAGATCGCCTCTAAAAATATCCATAAAGCTCGGCAGATTGTCACATTCTGGTAAGGTCGAAATGGCATATTTATACAACTTTGCAGCCAGAAAGTTTTCCAAGCCTTCCTTGTACTGGCCTTCGCCGATAGTTGCATGGCATTGAGCACAATTGATGGGTATCCATTTTGCTGACGGGCCTGCATCCCACTACAAAAGAAACCAGATTAAGTCCATAAGAGCTCATTGGAAAAAAGAAGCGGAGAAAATATGTTTGCCACTGTAGTAGTTTACAGGAGCAATACTCTCCCCAGTAAACTGTTTGATGGCACAAATTGTTTATCTTGGATCCCTGCATCGACCATATCGACCATATCTAAAGTATCGATGGCCTTCTTGGAGATCCGTGCGAGGTAAAAAGAAAAAAATAGAAGGAACTGCAAGTAAACATACCTTGATAGTTGCAGCAATTTCCTTGTCTACATCAATCTTGTTTCCCATCACATTTTCCGCATGTACAAGGGCGTAACTTGAGCCCACTAACAGAGTATTCCGTCGTGCCAAAATCGGTTGCATGCGCGCACGGTGCTCTTCTGGTTTGGTTTCGTGACATATCCAGCATTCAACCAGTTCGTACCAATGTTCAGAGGGCAAGTCTTTGCTGTTTGTAAGGTCTCGAACAACTTGACTTTTACATGCACGACATACGAGACTGTGGATGTTGCCCGGTGTGTTAGCTGTCCATATTGACGACGGCCTGTTTGTTGCTTCTCTTGTGGAAGATTTCGTCAGCGACAGCTTCACATCGTAGCATTGAGAGCCGTGGGTGCTGTCATCCTCGCTCGCGGAAATGACCAAGACGCGTGGATCAACTTTGATATTGAAAGCATCGAAATTTACGATCACTTGAGAGCCCAGGCGTAAAGAGTTGTTTTTGATTTCAAGAGCTTCCTCGACAGGAACGTTTGGGTCGACAGCTACAGTTGCGCGCGCGACATTAATATTTGCAAGTTGCTCGAGAAAAAAAGGAACCATGAAATACTCTAAGCCTCGCGCGAGCGGATTTAGGGCAATCGCTGGTTGGACTCCAGGACTCGAGTGCATAGTTTCACAGCAGTTTCTTATTTACACAAAATGTACTTGCTTCCAACGAAATAAATGGAAATGGTCAAGAAAGGAGGAAACATATTTCAAGATATACGAGCCATATGGCGACCATTGTGGAACTGAGGCACCAGAAGCTCTGAAAGATAGCGCGAGATCTAATTAAGTTTGATATGTATCAACATGTCAACTAATCATGAGTCTATATCTTTCTTTACATTGTATCAAGTACGTACAGAGATGCGGGACTTGATAAATGCTTGCATCTTTCTAAGCTTTGTGAAGAGCATATTTCTAATGATACTTTCAGAGGAGCGTGGAGACACTCCACGATATTGCTCGATTTGCTGAGTATCTCGGGGTCATGCTTAGATAATACGAAAGCGATGATGAATCGGCGAGATTCAAATCAACAGAAATATGCCTCGCGGGAAGATGTACTTCCTTTTACATCTTTGTAATGAACCGACCTGTTTTAATCCCTTTTGCATATATGTAATGGGCAATCCAGAACTTCCAATTAATTGGAAGGATAATGATATATTGCAATTCTTATAATATTGCTTGCTAGGAATATGCTTTGGCAATCTTTTAACAAAGAAAAACTCTAACATTCTGCATGAAGGTTCCCAAGACTAGAGAGTAGGATCCTCATCAACTTATTTCTCGTACACAGCTTCTGTAATGCGCCTGCGCACCCGTGAAGCATGTCAAACGGGATGATTCACGGACTATGTTTATAGAAGTCAGCCCATGAAGAGTCTCTCAAGCAGACTGGATCGACAATCACGAAGTGAGCATATTATTATACAGACCTTAGAAGAAGAACTGATACTTAACAAATGTAATAGTCGGATATATGTCTACAAGCGTTCAAAAGTATCTATACTTATCAGCAGGCAGCATGCCGGCCCTCACCCTTAAAGTGTAGCTTGATTAGCCGATATGTATGCTCAAGCGTCAGATGATTTCGTCATGTAGCTTGCACGTTAACTGATAGTCAATTGTTAACCAAATTAACTTTGGACGCTCAAACAATTTCATCGTTGATGATAATGTGTGCTTTTTTATGCATTTCAAAAGCAAGGCATTTTTTGGAAAGTCCACATGTAGAATTTCATTCGAGTGCGGCACTTTCATTTTTATCCTTTCCTACGTACTGAAGTATTTGATGGCTTCACGTTATCCAATTAAGAGTAGAAGGATGCAACGCGTTACGTCAAAGATGGCACTTCAAACCTGCTTTTAGCTTCTCCTTCCTTCTCCACTGTGCAATAAAGAATCTTATTTTATCTGTACAAAGTCCAAAATATAGTGCCGGTGATTGTTGACAGTTTTCATGTGAGATGATATGGATGCATGCATGCATGCATGCATGCACGCATGCTGTATGCTTTTTTGCTTGCACAGTTACAGGATCAACTCTTAAACGGTTTCTCACACGCTTTTTTGCTATAAGCAATAAAGAAATAACTTGTCTAATACCTCTTGTCATTTGCTGTCAATACTTTGGTTTTTTGTATTACTGATACAGTAGCTGGCTGGCATTTAGTGGCGTTCATGCCGAACAGCCCGCCATGCCAATGCAAACCTTGTTAAGGTAAGCGCCAATGGAAATGACAGTTTTCCCTAACCTAAATTTTGGATCGTGAGCCATTTTGTTTCCCAATCAAGGACGACCTGTAGGCTACGTATTGTTGCGTATTGTTGGTATATTTTGCAGTGTATGTCCGTCTATGGAAGACCATTGTACGAAAATAAACTATTTTTGCTCTTTCGTTCACCATGCTAACCAGGCAGGCAGCAAGGATATTCCAGCAGTATATAAGCAAAAGTAGAGTGAATAAAATTTATACAAGTTATGGTATTTGTGCCTATGATATAGGTGCTACCATTCTTCAAAGCTAACACTCGCTTAGTAATTGATTAACTATGTGTCTTTCATGCTTTGGGAGACAAACACTGTGAAAAGAAAGAAAGCTCTGGGTTGTCCTGAAATTATGATATGCAACAACGCACAACGCATCGGTCACTTTCTTTCTATTTTCTTTGCCGCCCCGATCACTTGATCGCGCAACGTAAGTGCTCATTAACTCACAGCTCACGGTTGGCATGCTTTACTGACTCTTCTGCTTTGCTTGGACTAGAAGTTACAGCTTTCGGTCAAGGACTTGGACGGTAGTTTCAACATTTGGCAATAACTTTGGCTGCTTGGAGTGTGACAAT
>KK099985.1:0-11860 GCA_000611695.1 Rhizomucor miehei CAU432
AACGTGCCAAAAAAAGGACAGGCCACCCTTCGTTACAAACGGTTTGCGAGTTAAATTGAAGCAAAACCCTTGATCCTCGTACCCCTCAGGCATTGGACCACGTTGAAGGATGTTCTGATGTAGTATTATGTTGTCAATATTCACATACTTTGGGATTTTTGAGGATAGTAAGGGGAAACCTTTCGTTGCAGGCGATCCTCGCTGCTCACGAACGACAGATAGTCTGTATATGCATTCGAGAAAGTCTTGCGGGCGGCTCTTGATGTCATACCAAAGAGACTCTTGACGATAAGACTAGCCTTGTCTGGAAACACGACGGTGCGCGATATTATTGTTTGAAGGTCCTCGTAGATCAGGCGCAGTGCTTGGTTCATTTCGGCGTTGCCGCCAATTGGTGCATATTGCTGAAATGGTTGCGGTTTCAAGGTATATAGAGGCGTCATGAGTATTTGCTTGACACGAATAAATGATTGTTTGATGCCCTCTGGTGAAGTATCAGCAGGTTGCAATCTTTGCAGCATATCTCTGGCGTACCCCGGAAGTTGTTTTCCGAAATGTTCGCGCGTATGGTTGATATAGGCAGATCGTATCTTTGTACTCTCATAGCGTAGGGCTTCTTCACAGTCTGGAAAGTCTATCGGTGGATATCCAGTAATGTTGTAAAAGCAAAGCAGGTACAAGTCTTGATTCGTCCCCAAAGTTGGCTCCTCGACCAGTTTTCTCATTTGCGCCAAGATCTATACTTGACCACCTGTCTCGAACTCGCCGGCAGCGGTAATATCCTCTCCCAGAAATCAGGACATTGTTTAATAGCAGATACTTGATATACAGGTAGGTGCGCTCAACGGCAATGTTTACACGTTGTACGTAGTCACGGAAATTTTGAAGTAGCCTCTGGTTTCGGATTACATTGATCAAGTTCGCCTTGATGACTGAGCGCCTGAACGGACCAACAGGTTCTGTATATTTGAGTGTCAATTGGTAGGTCAACTTCATTTACATATATATCACTGAAGGATTCCTTACTACCTGCGATAATTCTCTGACGAAGGATCCGTAACAACATCAGATCCGGCAATATCTTCCTCAGAAAAGTTGGACTGGTATGTAATAGGCTCTTCTCTTTCATCGGCAAAGAATCTAATATATCGTGAAGTACGCCCACGACGCCGACCGCGAAGCGCAGTTTCATCGCTGTCAGTTCGGCTGTTGTCGCCATGGCTATACTCTCTTCTCCACGTCCACGTCCATCGTCATCAACAAGGTCCGGGCATGATGATGTAGCTCTTGAAGTTTAATAGCAGAGTAGTAGTAAGAAAAAGAGGTTTAACTACACTAGTTGTCTCAAGTGAAGATTACATTAGTTGTAGATATTGATGGAGTGCTTATGCAGCTAAAGTGGCTCGTTACTGGCCATTATTTCTATTACCAACGCCCTGATACAGTAATCAATTAGATTTATCCTTCGTCCTCGACCACGTTCACATTTTGGGCCACCATGCGCGTGTCCAGCAGCAGCTTCTTTCGGTGGTAGTAGTATGATTTGAATCCTTAACGCTTTTTTTATACGAAAGCAAAGAGCAAAGAGCAACGTTTTGGATAGAAAAAAAAAGAAAAGCAAATAAGCATATATTATGTCCCTTTTTTTCAAATGTCACTTGTTGCGGTAGATCGGCAGTTGTCGTGCGTCGATCCCCATTGTGAACTTCTTCCTTTTATTACATCACTGTGATGTCTAAGACATTGTTTCAGGACTGCGATCATTTTTCTCTTTTTCACCAGCTGACTTTTTCAACTTCTATTTGCTTTTTCTCTCGCAACTCGCTGGTATTAATCATGGAATCCGACTTGCAAGCTCGCGAACGAACTTCTTGGACACCTTCTGAAGGTTCTGCCAGCGCTGGCAGCGCACCATCCTCGTCTACTCGGTCCGGCCGCCCACAAGCTGATCAGAATGCATTTATGTCGGCAGAAGGTGTTTCCAGACGCGCCTCCTGGCAAGCTCAGATGTCTCCAGCTGAACGTGCAAAGCAGTTGGAGAAGGAAATGAAGGAGAAGGCAAAAACTGGCAAACAGCAGACTGGCAAGTTTGTCAAGGTCGGCGAGAAGACCATGAACGTCTCTTAAGTCAACCGACAATTTCTTCTTACCTTTTCTGTTTGTGCCCAAAAAATGACCCATACCATGTATATTTTCTCTCTTTCTCTCTCTTTTTTGCCGTCTTTAGCTAGTAATAACTGTTTAATAAATGTAATTTGCAGCTTTTGATCTTGTCTTGTTTCTGATAAAATCAACAGTGACCTTTTTGTTTCTCGCAAGGTCAACTTTGAGGCACTTTTTCAACATTCTGTCACGTAAGGAATTATATACAGAGTAGCGTTGGGGTCAAAAGGAGAGTGAAAAGATAGATAGGATGAACTAGAGAGGGATAGGATGATACATATTATAAAGAGGAGGGAGTAAGAGGAGGAGAATATGCGCATTTTGATCAGAGTAGACTAGTTCGTTCATTAACATCGCTGCTGTCGCTTGAAGAACTGCTGGTAGTAGTAGAGTTGTTGCTGTTACTGCGGCTGCTACCGGGTCGTCCATTGCGCGACCTGCGATCTGGAAATATTCCGGGAGACCGTGGAAAAGTGGAGTATGCAGGTGGAGAATATTGGGGATAACGTAGACGGGTATTTGGTATTGGGATATGTGTATCAATCTGGATGAGTGGTTGCTCATCGTCGTCAACGACGACGTTTGCCGCCGGTGATCTCGTTGTGCCCGCATGAAGAGGCGTGCTTGACTGCGAAGAGCATGCCATGCCGCGTTCGAGCAACAGTGAACCAGCTTCTAGACCATAGGCCGGTGGAGGTGCTAAGGTTCCTTGCATCGGCGCCAGGCCCCATTTCTTAACGTTTGCCTCGACAAAGACAAAACCTAGAAAAAGGTTTTCGTCTTTTGATTAGAATCGAAAGCATTCTGTTTTTATTTCTTTCTCCTGCTTACCCATTTGTCCCAGATTAACGTGAACTTGGCACGGTCCGTTGGCTCCAATGGTAGGAAACAGATTCCATCGAAGACCTGAACAAGCGTCTTCAAGCTTTCGACCATTCCGTGTAAAAAAGATGGTACCCGTTCGATGACGATACCCGACTCCAATCACGTCACCTTCCTCAAAAGGTGGACCATATTCCTTGCCAAAGAAAGGATTATTGAATCGCTTCTGGCCATTGTCGCTAAAGTATGCAAGCGAGTGCCGATTCCATCCTTAAAAAGAAACGCACGGACGGGTTGATATGTGGACTGCAGCTCACCCCGATGTCGTATGATCACCTTACCTGGTAGCCTAAATTGGGGATATGGTTTGGTCGCCACACCAATTGCAACCGTCGTCGTCGTCGGTTTTTCATACATTTTGGCCTGTAAAGTACCACCGATAAGTATCTTTTTCTATCCGTTACAAGTAAAAAGGTATCGAAACCTGCCTCCCAATAATACACTTCTTGGTTTCTTGGCAGAGGCAAATTCGTTTGCACACAGCATTCACCACTAAAGAATTGGATCTCTGTACGTGCCGAAACAAACGCGTTGCACTCCAAATCTCCTTCAAACTCAAACGCGGACACTCCTTTCTCTTGTATCGACACATATTGCGAAAGTGTGATATCGGTAGGGATGCTGTCCGGTGGGTGTCGCTGTTGAAAGACTGGGGGCGGGGTGATAGATATGAGTCTATGTGTGGACTTGGACCACCAGCAAGGCAAAGTAGCCAGAGCGATTTACCTTTTGCCTGTTCATAGCTAATGCGTGCGTCTTCCGAGAGCAGGGCTAGAAGTGCCGGCGTTTCTTCAATCTCGTTGGCTACCTCAGGATCTTCAATGCTGGAGAAGAATAGCCTTTCTCCCGCTGCTTTTGTAAAGCAGAGGAGGGCAATAATGACGACGAAAAATACAACAATGCCGACTATGAGTATCCAAGTATAGCTGCTGTCCATCTTGGAGGGAACGCGAGGATCCCAAAGACAGTAGAAGAGTCGCTCGGCTCACTGTCTGAGTGTTAACTGATGTGGATGCATCATTTTGACCGGCTTTGCCGTCCACACCAACAGTATCCCAGGCGGTGGTGAAACTGCTACACTCGTTCACTATCTTTTGCTATTCCAATATCAACATCCATTTCAAGAATGAATGGTTATCTTAAAAGGTAGCATTCATCTCATTGCTGCGATTTTATCAACGATGAACTTTTAGAGAACGGTAAATAGAAAGATATTAATACTCTTCTCGCATCAGTGCACACAGTCCCCACTAGAATGCAATAATAACTTGACATATCATGTTTTTCATGGAAGCATGCCTTGTAAAGTCGATATTGGGGTTGGTTATCATATTGTACATTTGGAAATATTCTGATAGGCATGACCTTTCCTTTCCGATCGGAAATAACTTATCCTGTATCTACTGAAATCTATGATTGGCATGGTGGCGTTGATGATCAACCTCACAGGTTAGACCACAAGAGCTCTGCATGTTCCACAGCCTCCTCAGGTCGATCCTTAAAGTATACAAAGTGACCCTGGAATTCGGATTTTTAGAATAACTCTGTGTGTCGCTAATAAATAGGTTGCATATATACCTGCAACGCAGCTGTGCTGACAGGCCTGCCTTGCACACGTTCAACAAAGGCATCCTCCAGATGTTTTGCTTGTGCTCCGTAGAATCTTTCAAACATGGTACGAACCTGAACCTCAGTAGCATTTCCAAAGAATTCCTTCATATCTACTCTTCCAGGTCTGATCAAAGCCGGATCCAGTTTCTCTACATGGTTTGTTGTCAAGAAAATGATACGTTCTTCAGCGGATGCTACACCGTCCAATGCATTCAATAGACCACTGAATGTAATCATTGACTGGTATCTAATGAACAGTGGTCAGTAAAACAGTAAACCAGATATACTAGTTACTCTTTCTATTTTACCCTTGACTGTCGGTCTGTTTTCTGTTTGCAAATGCAGCGTCAATGTCCTCCAAAAGCATGATACTTCTTTCAGGTACATTGCTCAACAGATGATTTAATCGATCATCCGTAAGTCCACGTTCTGAAAGATTCAAGACACAAATATTGTACTCGAGCTCTCCCTACATAACGAATTAGCATCTGAATACTCAATTATCTCACAATAATTGTTACATACAGCCAGTGCCTGGATGAAACTGCTCTTTCCTGAACCTGGCGGACCATAGAGCAAATATCCACGTCTGTAAGGTATACCTAGCAATTTTTCCAAATCAGATAATCGATCCATTTTCTGAACATTACGACATGATTGTTACCTCTATCATTGTACCATTTGCCGTTGGCAATAAATGCCTTGACATCTGCTACGATGCGCTCCTTGACACCTTTATCCAGGACGACAGATTCAAGTGATCGACGTTTACGAGGCATGCCAAAAGGACGCCACTCTGGTCCATACGATGTATAAATAACTGTCTTGCCTTCTTGCTTTTTCAATGCCATCTCCTGAGCTTCCTGCAACAGTTCCGTAAAGACGTGACGATCTCGAGACAGTGTTGTCACTGTGATCGTCTCCCAAGGGCTGCCCGTTGATAAATCCATCATTTTTCCATCCCGCTGTCGTTCAACTTTCATCCAAGCTCCTCGCCAGCGAAAGTAGTGAATGCCAGGTCCTGGTACTAAACCGAATGTTGTCGTGATACTGCCGTTATCATGTTGTCGGTAAGATGTCTCGACTGCAAGATGCTGGACGTTGCGTTTAGGTGCGTGCTGTGACATCCACTGCAAAAACCATAGATATGACTTGTCTTTTGAGGGTATCTCCAAGGTGACGAGCAAACGTCGTCTCATATACGTCGCGCCCACGTTAAGACCTTGTCGCAGTAGCGTCAGTGCCGCGCCGACACCGATCAACCCAAAACCTGCAGAAAAATAAGGGTTTGAAGTTATGCTGCTAAGCAGACCGGGGCTCGCTTGCTCGAGATCTGCAGATCGCTCGGCAATGGAAGTGTCATTTATTGAAGAATTTTGGGAGCGAGGTACTGGTGGTGTTGGAAGGGGCATGTCAAGCGAAAGAAGAAAAACAAGAGTCCGACAGAAGTTGTCAAAATGCTAATCTTCTAACAGCATCCGCCATCGTTACGCTTGTTATCTCCCTCCAGATGTACTCGTTCCTCGTCAGTTTCGCCAGAGTCTGCAGGTCCATGCTCTTCTTCGATCTTTAAAAGAGTTTCAATCAAGTGCCTTGCAGCTTCATCAATGTTGGTATTGTTTTTAGCCGATGTTTCGAACCTAGCATCATTTGTTACAGATCAAACACCAGACCCGATGCAATCCCTAGTCAACAAACCATTTTATAAAGCCGTTTTCCTCGCAAAAATGGTCCATTTCTGATGGGTTAACATGCTGCCCATGCCCTTCGCTGACTAGATCACTCTGTGATATTATGCCGACAAACCAGATCAGTAAAATTCGTTTTCGCCCTGAAACAAATATACCCCAAAGGCTTGCCTTGTTCGCCAATAAAACAACGGGTATAGGGCCACCACCCCAGGTCGCGGGTAATCGCACTTTGGTATCAATGTCGTTTTTCCACTTTGCTACGCCTTCAAACATTTGTGGTCGTGTCACATCACACACAACAAACGCACCGAGCGCTTCCTTGTAGTATACACGCGTCATATTGCCAAATCGTTCCTGACCAGCAATATCCCACAGTTGCAGTCGCACGATAATGTCAGGTGACCATTGAATAATCTTAAGTGCAAAGTCTACGCCAATCTATAGTAAATGAGACAATCGTTAAGACCCCAGGCTGCCACTCTGTTGTCTCTCCCAACTAACAGTGGACTTGTAATTGCTCGAAAAGATGTTGTGTACATAACGTCGAATGATTGATGTCTTGCCTGTGCCCAGATCGCCAACGACCAAGATTTTGTATAGGTATTCCTTAACTTCGCTCTGCAATGACTCAACTTTAGAACAGCAAGTTGCGTCGGCCACGCTTTGAAAGAATAATTTACCATCGGTGTATATTTACAGACAAATAAAGGTGGAAGGGAAGAAAGAGCGTCGTGTATATGTGCGTGAGAGGAAGAAAGAAGAGAAGAGGAGGAGATACGGACGTCGGGTTCGTCATACTTGGTGTTCTTCAAGCACAGCTCCGTCTCTATCTACTATGTAGGCTAAACGGTTCCAGATTCTTTGCACTGCTTCATTCGCCTAAAAAGCAAATATATCATTAGATGTTTATATCTGAAACACCATCGTCCTTGCTACGCATCTAACCTTTTGCCTGTCTAAAATGCCTGCTTGTCCTCCTAAGTAACCAATGTCAGAGTCGTTATCAATCGTCCACTTTGCATTGGCAATCACTTACCAACACGTCTATTTAATAACTGAAGTTGTTTGATGATTTTGCATAATGTTTTCTGTATACAGAAATCATAATGTATCAGAAATATGCTAAAAATCAATCCATTTGTCAGTCGCGTTTACTTACCGCGTTCTCTGTCAACTCTGCTTCATCGGCCCCCACAGCTGCATCAAGCAGGAGAACTTGATGCGTCAGCTCGAGATAGTCGATCTCTCTCCTTTGGAATATACTATCTCGGTCGCTGACAATTTCCAATAGTCGTACCAAAATTTTGCTTTGATGTGCAGGGGTGTCGCTTGATAAAGACATTAAGGATGGCTCGCGTGACATGGGCTGACATGTGGGTGGTGGTGATGGTGGCTCAAAAGATTGGTGTAAAGTGGTACCATTTTCAGTTTTCGATTCATTGCCGTTGCTACTGCTTGGTGCTGGTTGTTGCTCTGCATCGCCGTCAATAATATCTGTCCTCGCGGTAAAGTACGATGATGAAGAACTCGGTGTTCCATCACCCTCCATATGTGCTGCCGAGCTTTCCTGAGTATCATGCTCCATATTTGTATCATTGTTCCTTTGCGCAAATTCCAATGCTGTCATGGCAAGTATCCGCCGTAAATGTAGGCATCTGCTGTATGTTGGCTTTGCTGCTTTGAGTAGATGCGTTTGGAGCTGGAGATTGTCAAGCCTTTTGCAAATCTGCTCAGATATGGAGGAAATGTCTTCTTCCCAATGTTCTTCATCCATTGCTGAAAGACAACTTTCGACAACTTTTTGTATATCAAGGATAAGCACAATGCTGACCCTGTCAACACACATTTGTAGAAAGATCTTGCATAAAAACCGAAGATTTTCTCGATTGTAAGCTTTTGGCCTAGTACATTTCGTGTAAGCTGCCGTTTCAAGGATTAGTGTGGTATTTTACCAAGTCCTCAGTGAAAACTCGAAAAGTCTCAATACCAGGGCGAACTGACTGAGCGGTAACCTTCTGTATTCCTCCGATTCTTGTGACCATTCTTCAGACATTATTGTCTTCGCACCAAGTTCTCCCCTCGTGTCCCAGGTCATTTCGGAAACAACAGCGCCGTATGAGACGAGAACGTGTGTGAAAGTATCAATTTCAATGTATCGGTTTTGATAAGAGCGGACATGCGGTCCGTCGCTGGAGGATGCGTCTTTTGCGTAAAACGGTGGCGGTTGATCTCCCTAAAAAGACTTGAATAATTCGCTTCGGATGTCATTGATATACACATAGCCAGACATACAAGATTTGTCCACAGAAAAGATATTGTTTCATAGGCATGTTTTGCCACAACGAGATCGGCTTCAAAAGCCACTAC
Source organism: Rhizomucor miehei CAU432 (assembly GCA_000611695.1). NCBI lineage: Eukaryota > Fungi > Mucoromycota > Mucoromycetes > Mucorales > Lichtheimiaceae > Rhizomucor > Rhizomucor miehei. The sequence continues at coordinate 8,715 of KK099985.1, forward strand.
ATCAAAATGTGAGCATAGGAGCTTATCATGACAACGCATAGTAGCTCTTACCTAGTTCGAACAGCCATTGATACATGTAATGTGGACACTCCCAGCCACGCCGAAACCAATGCTGCAGCGATCCACTCGCCAGTAAGAATTTCCTTCCTTCGGAAGCTATGAAAAATAACAGGTAAGTATACTCCTTGAGATCTCGAATATATATTCGTTATCACACTTTGAGACAAGTTGTAAATAAACTCTTCCTTTTCTCGTGTCAGATTGTCTTGTGGTAAGCTATTATCCTCCAACAATATCGGATCTGGGATCTAGTTGGGATGGATGATTCAGAAACTGAATGTGCTTATTTTGGTGATTTACATCCTTACCTTGCATCTTTTCCTGAAAAACGTATAGTGTGCCTTTTTGTCATTGTCATCATCACCCGTCGACGTTTCCAAGAGCTGTGCGATAGCGTATCAGAGTATTGTAATCTTTTAAAACGCTTATTTCTTGAGGTCACACTGACCTGTTTTATCTTTTCAGCCCCTTCCTCTTGCATAAAACTTGTCTTAATATCGCCAAGCTGCTCTAGGTCCAACTCGTCATTCTCTGATTCTTCGCTGCTGAGTGCATCCGCATCGTCCAACGATGTCCTTGATGACTTTTTCGTCTTTGCAAGTTCTTTTTCCACGTCATGCGCGAGAAACTTTTCCAACTCTTCCTCGTTATTGTAAATTGGGTCTGAACCAAGATCTGCCAGAAGCTGACATGACTCTTAGTGATATGCTTCCGTACAACTATACTAGACGAAATACCTCATTTATCCTATCCTTTCTTTCCTCCCGCTTCAATCTCTTCTTGCGTTGAGCGACGAGATCGGCGATCTTTGTCGGTTCAATAGGATCACTCTTCTTTGCTTTCCTTTTTACACTAAGCAATCCGTCGTCATCGTATACCATGCGAGTGTTGTTACGTTGTTGACTTAGACGAGCACTGCGACGTTGTCCGCCCTCAGACATTGTGCTCATTTCCTTTTTGACGTGCTGTTAAGCAATATAGCACGGTATCGTCACCAAGAAGGAAATTTAGACGCCCGCGCAAAAGTTCAGAAAAGGATCGACGCGGCCTGGACAATAGCCGCGACATGCTGGAAACTGGTATCGATATAGAAAAAAAAGATCCGTTACAGTCTGTGCACGAAACATGCCCCATGGTTAAGGCGGGATCAAATGTCAAGGGCCTTTTTTTCTGTGTGTGGTTGGCTTCCGAATCGCATTTCTGGCTGGCACTTTTCTTTTTCTTTTCTCAGCTCTTCCCTTTCACACAATATTTTGCACCTGTCATGTCCTATTCCTTCAGCAGGGATCGTACTGCCGAGCTCAGGGTCAGTATCTGTGCTGAAGCATGTATATAGAAGTGATAGACGACTTATAGCCGTAGGACGATGGGTATAATACACGCGACCGCGGAGGGTTTGACTATGAGAGGTGGGAAGGCATGAAGGTCTAGTTGTTTTTATGTTTTTACAGTCGTGCCAATAAGTATCGATTTTTACAGCGGCGAGGGCTTTGGAACACAAAGGACTCCAACTGGTTACCGGCCACAGCGAAATTATACGCAGGCGTATTCATCGCAGCAAAACAATCCATATGTCGGTAGAGCCGGATACAGTAGATACGATGAAGAAGAAGCGTATGAAATGGAATCTGCTCCACCAACACGTCGTCGCTCGCCTGCGGAGCTGCAAACAATGGAAGGATTCTTTCGTGAAGTTAGTCAAGAGGAACTCGCAAGGGAAAGGGAAAAAAGCTAACAACGCTCAATTAGGTCGATGGCTTGAAAGCAGAGCTGGGGACAGTCAGTGATAACATTGACAGGATTGAGAGGATGCACACGCAGGCACTTGTCTGTTTCAATGAACAGCAGTCTAAGCAGATATCCCGGGATTTAAGCCGCTTAAAGAGCGAAACACAAAAGCGAAACTATAATATACGAAACAGATTAAAAGGTACAGAGGGTCAGGAAATAACCAGTACTTTCTCCTTTCTCTCATGATTTTTATTGCCTTGAATGTAGATATGCAAGCATCGAATGGAACTATTAAAGAACAGGGTGATCTGAACGTTCGGCGATCGCAGGTTACAGATCATTGTACTTAGTATTTTGCAGTAATTCTCTATTGACCTTGTTGTCTAGACTGAAGCACTTAGAAGACGGTTTCTGGATACGCTGCAACGATATCAGGATATGGAACGCACGTACGAGCAGAAATATCGGCAGAGAGTGGAGCGTCAGATCAGGATAGGTACGTCCAATTGTGTATTCGTTGAAGGACGAGCAGGTTTCAAATTAAGGCTCTGAACTCTAGTGAAACCTGATGCTACCCAGGAAGAAGTCGACCGCTTCATCGATTCTGATGATTCATCCCAAGTGTTTGCACAGTCGGTTAGTGATGTTTGCAAACAGAATCAACGATATTTACATGTCCTGATATATCTACAGCTTATGCAAGCTAGCAGAACAGGCCAGGTACGAGCAGTGTTGTCAGAAGTACAGACACGACATGATGATATTAAGCACATTGAGAAAACTATTTTGGTAAGTCTTAAGCTTTTGATTGACGTATGATATCGTTTCGATCTAAAGAGAACTTTCGGGTATTAGGAACTGCACCAGCTTTTCATGGATATGCAGATGCTGGTCGAGCAGCAGGGAGAAACGGTTAATCAAGTAGAGGATCATGCCCAGACTGCGGTGGGTCACTTAGAACAGGGAAACACGATGATTGCCAAAGCAATCAGGAGTGCAAGAGCCACTCGGCATGTAAGGCTTCTTTGACTGCGTGTATATATGCAATGATGTCTACTAACGCTTGCCTTGTAGAAAAAATGGTGTTGTTTGGTGCTCGTTATCATTCTTTGCGTAGTGATTGCTATCCTTGTATGGTGGTTCGGATTTGGTCATCCGGTATGTGTAAGAAGACGTAGCGCAAGGATAAATCTAATTGATTACTGTATCAGGGCGTTGGTAATAGAAATAATGGCCAGTAACGAGCCACTTTAGCTGCATAAGCACTCCATCAATATCTACAACTAATGTAATCTTCACTTGAGACAACTAGTGTAGTTAAACCTCTTTTTCTTACTACTACTCTGCTATTAAAC
>KK099985.1:17952-32586 GCA_000611695.1 Rhizomucor miehei CAU432
ACTAATGGCAAACCTACAGAAAAGGCCACCTCGGAGCTAAACCCTGTTGGTCAAGAGGACCTAGCATTACACTTTGAAATCAGCGACCAGATACGAAGCAAGAAGGTCAATGCCAAGGACGCTATGCGATCGCTCAAGCGTCGCTTGGAGCATAAGAATCCCAACGTTCAAATGGCAACACTCTCGGTAAGCGAAAGGCAATGAAGCTGTCAATGGCAAAAGCTTTCTCTCTCAACTTTCGCGTGTAACCTTTGTCAGCTTGTCGACACGTGTGTAAAGAACGGCGGTGACCAGTTTGTGAGGGAGATAGCAAGTCGAGAGTTTATGGATCAACTTACGCTTATGTTGCGTTCACCTGTAAGTCGAAACTAGGACCACAACGTTGTCACGTTTTTCTTTTCGACTGGAACTGACAGGTTGTCTATCCATAGACGGGCTGCAACCCTGATGTAAAGAACAAAATCTTGACTGTCGTCCAGATTTGGGGCATTGCTGCCAAAGGCAAACCATCCTTGAGCTACATGACCGATACCTACAGCCTGCTCAAAGCTGAGGGCTTTGTATTCCCACCTGTCCAAGAAAACATTGATTCTATCCTGCTTGAGACATCAGCTGTGAGTTAGGAATTGCCACTCGATAGTTGTATGCGATTACTGACAAGCAAGTTTAGCCTCCTGAATGGACAGATTCGGATGTCTGTGAAAGATGCAGGACACCATTTACAATGACAAACAGAAAGGTAATGGACAAGCATGACACAGATAATTGCTGCTTTCTAACCTTTTTCAATGTAGCATCACTGTAGACAATGCGGAAAAACCTTCTGTCAGCAATGTTCGGGAAAGACGATGCCTCTCCCGCATCTTGGTATCGACGAAGAAGTACGCGTTTGTGATGGATGTTACATCAAGCTCAAGCTCGCCAAGGCAGCGCGCAAAGATGGATTGCCTCCATTACCCACGTCTAGCACTTCGGTCTCCTCGCCGCAAAAGACGACCGAGAGCGCTACCAGCGCGCCAGCGATGCAAAGCCAGCAGGCAGATGATACTTTTGATGAGGACATGAAGAGAGCAATTGAAGAGTCTCTAAAGGAAGCAGAGCGACGAAAGAGTGGTTACGGAACTGGTTACACACCGGCTAGCACTCAACGGAGCAAATCTACACCTGATGTAAGTATTCACTGCTTGTAGGAATGTAACTGGATGGTGGCAACTGATGAAAATATCAATAATAATCTAGACCCACCAGCAACAAGACGAGGAGGATGACCCGGATCTGGCAGCAGCCATTGCAGCCTCCTTGCGAGATATGCAGATATCGTCATCGTCGTCGCAAGTACGACCATACAATGAAGAATGGACGACGCCAATCCCAACAAACCCGGATGAGATTTCCCGTATCGAAATGGAGAATATTGAGCTTTTCTCAACACTTATCGAGCGTATCCATGCCAGAGGAGGAGATGTGTCGCATGACCCCCAAATCAACAAGTTATACACTCAGATCGGCGCACTGCAGCCAAAGTTGGTTAAAACCTTGGATGAAGTAAACAATAAGCACAGTAAGTGGGTGATGACGCTCTATATGGAGCATCAACCTTATGTGGAAAACTCGTAGGAATCTTTGTCGATTTACATGACAAGTTGAATGCGGCAGTGAGAACATATGATCGATTGCTCGAGGAACGGGTAGCTGGCGCATATAGCAGGTCTACAACTGCTCAACCATCTTACGGCGCATACTATAGCAATATGCACCGGGCGAGTATGCCGTATGCACCGTCATCTATGGAGCAAAACTTGTATCCTCAAAGCACGGGAACACCTACAGAATATCAAGCAGTATATCCGACGACATCGCTACCCGCGACTAATCAGCCGGCGCCAGCTGACTCCGCACCGCCGGCTGCAGCTTATGCGCCGCCAGCAGCAGGTCCAAATGATTATGGATATTATCAACAGCAAGGATATACCCAACCGGCTTCAGATGCCGCATCGCAGCATACTCCTCATCAGCAGCAGCAGCCACCACCTTCCCAACAGCAAACTCACTATTCACCGCAGCAACAACAAGGCTATTACTATCCTCCGCAGCAGGCATATCCAACAACAACACAGCAGCCTCAAGCTGCACACAAGCAGCCGTACGCAGAGGAGACTCCTCTGATAGATCTATCATGATCGCTTATATTTTCTTTGCTTTTTTCCCCAAAAAATATATCAATTACTTCTCCTCCCTCACAAGTAGAGATGTGCTGGATTATACTTTGTTGATAGCAATGTATTGTATTTTTAATTTTTGAATTTGGAGATGGGATAATTACACACACTTTTTTGTTTCTAAGAGAGATGCTTAGGCACCAATGTTCAAAAGAAGGTTGCTGCCGTCACCTCGGTTGCTGGGCAAGTAAGTAACGTTGCGAGAAGCAGCCAAGGTTTGTGCGATTTCTCGGGAAGCTTCGATGCGACGGAATTCGACAAGACCCTGACCAGCCTTGGCCAATGCTTGCGAGATCAACTCGGCAGCCTGGGAGTCACCCTCGGCGCGGATGATGGCAGCCTGTCGTTCGTGTTCAGCACGCTCAACAACAAATTTGGCACGCTCGGCTTCCTGCTGTGCGATCTGCTTTTGTTCGACGGCGTTGGTGAATTCGCGACCAAAGGTCATGTGGGTCTAATAAAGGAAGCGCTCCGTTTAGTAACATATAAAGAGCACAATGAATTATTTATACTTACGATAGAGACATCCTCCAAAGCAATGTTAAAGTCCTTGGCACGCTTGTACAATTCCTCACGGATCTTTGCCGAAACAACCTCACGCTGGGTAATGAGCTCGCTGGCATCGAATTGGGCGACGATGGCCTTCAAGACTTCGTTGCCAATGGAAGGCAAGACTCTTTCATCATAGTCCAAACCGAGGTTCTGGTAGATAATGGGAAGCTTTTTGATTTCGGGGCGGTGGAGCACACGGAGAGTCAAGCTGACCATCTGCATATCTGGTGTGTGAAAGGAAGATGGTTGTCAACATGTATATATTCGTCGAGTTCCTGCTGTACTGGCTAATATTTTTACCTTTGGAACCAGTGGTGGTGGAAATGTTGCGAGGCTTGGTACGAACGTCAAAGAGAACGGCGCGCTGCAACCAGGGGATAAGGAAGTGAGTGCCCTCACCGGTCGATTCAGGCTTAACACCCTGGACACGGTCGAAAATGACGGCTCTATAACCACCCTGGACTGGAAATAGGTGTGAGAAAGTGGGTGATTCAAGTACATGGAACCATTTGAACTGTTGCTTACCGTCGTACATGGCAGACTGAATGCCACCAATCGCGAGACCGACGGGAATTGCGTACTTTGCAATCTTTTCAAGAATGGCCGCCATTTGTGTGTGTTGTTGCTTTCACGAACTTTGCTGCGAGGCTCAGAGCCGAGTTCCAAGGAAAATTGTTGCCAGTATGTGACTTGCAAAAACGTTGTCCATGCTCCAGTCAGCTTCTTTGAAATCCACAAGTGTGGCTTCCATATAGCAAACTCTTTTTCTCTTTCTTTCTAAACAAGGTTGCAGAGTGCGGCAACGAGGATGTGGATGCCCAGTTCTTTGTAGCATAGCATACGTAGATTCTTTCTGACACTTCACCTGTCTCTGTATCACGTACATTGCAGGAAAGAGACTGTTGCCGAGGCAATAAGAGCAATTGTGATTGAGAGCTGCTACGTGCACTCACAAAATATGGCTTGGCACCCACATTATTGTAGGCATATTAGTGATATGAAGCGAAGTGCTTTGTTTGAGGGAAAAAAAGAAACCTTCCTTTTTTGGAATGAAGACGCGTAAATTAAAGACAGTTGCGCAGCAACATCCTTTTCTTCTCCACCTCTTTCCCCTCTTTGCCCCCAATTTGGATGTTCTTCGATCAAATGGCAAACCAGGTTGCGTCTTTAGTCTCTCTTGGCCATTTGGCCCAATTTTGTTTCGATCAAGCGTAATCAAAGTCTCGGCCTGATTTTCTTTGATCGAGTTGTGATCATTTAATCCTTTTGTTTTTTGTTTTGTTCTTGTTCGTGCTTTTCTGTTCGTACTTTCTTTTCGTACTTGTTGTTCATCGTTCTCGTTCTTGCAGCAGTTTTGACTTGCTATGTCTTCGTGGATGGAGACTCGAGGGGCACTTTTGACAACACGACATTGTGGACAGCATGGAAGACAGGTATGGATTATGTGGAATGAATTAGACGATGTGGACAAGGATATAGATTATCTGGAACGACTTGGACGATATTGACAACGATATGGATTATGTGGAACGACTGGACGATATGGACAAGGGCACTGGACAATAATCTTGTGGAGAAAGCAATGATGAAAAGGCATACCGGGCTATCAACTCAGTTGATATAAAGGATATGACGTTCTGAGAGCATTATCTCAACTAAAGTGCGTTGTAGCTGCCGGTTTTAATATAGTAATGTTCATACGAGCGAATAAAGAAAACTTATTTAAAAGGAAATACGATTGAGAGTGCTTGCAGAGAGGCGAAGCTAGGCTAAAAGTTATTACGCTATGGGAAGTGGTGATCAGTAATACAGTAGTATGCGATCTAACTCATATTCGCCACTCAATAAACCTTCTTTCTGCTCTATGAAACCACAAACAATCCATTTCAGATCACTAACATCCTTACAATGATGCGGATGCCCGTATTAATTCTCATTGTAATTCAGGGGACAACGTACATCCGCCTTTTAATTTGGCTAGAGGACCATTGCTCATATGTCTCGACGGATAGATCAGATTTTTTGAGGTGATTGCTTCAAAATATTTGTCTTGGCAGCATGAAGCAGGTGATGAAGTCACTAAAAGCCAGCAGCAACCATTTATCTCATCTGGCACACAAGCGGATTTGCAGCTTGCGTTCTCTCTCGTTTGGTCTAGTCATACCAATTATTTGGTAATTAACTATCCATTGAATTTGTAACATACTTCTATCATTAATGGTAAGGACATTGGCAAAATGCCTTCGAGGTAGCGTGTCCATATCGTTTTTATAATGTCAGTCCTTTTGGCTGACATTTGAAATAAACTATCAAAGAAAAGAAAGGTAGCGTATCCAGATTCTCCTTTAGGACACCGTCCCTCCATACCGAAGGTCGCCTTTCTTTGGGTAATCCTGAACCAGTCAAAATTCCTTGCCTACGCAGACGATGTTTTAGTCTTTCTCACGCGGCCAGCGCAGCTCTCAACTTCTCCCAGCCGCTTGACCTTTATGGTAAGGCTTCAAATGCAAATTTGAACAGACGTCGGGTCGGCGCCATTTGGAGAGGTTTTCCAACGTTGTCAACTTTGTCTGATCTTCACATTTTACGATAGCTACTGAGTGGGTGAAAAAACCCGTTGCTACATACACCTCTTTTTTTAGGATGCGCACATAATACCGTCTTCCAGCACGGAGTGCTGAGTGCCGGTTACGCTAGATGCGGGATACTTAGGTACGGCTACAAGGAATTAAGACATGGTCTCTAGCAGCCTATATTAACATTTTCCATCTTTCCTGTCGTCTTCCCCTTGCCTACTACTCACTACCCACTATTTTAACCTAATTGCATTTGTTCATTTACTTTGTTTATTTCTCCATTTTATCTTGTCTGTTACTTGCAATTTGTATTTTTATCTTCCAACGCAAATTATGTTCAAAATACAGTAGGCATATTTGGCGTGTCAAAATACATGCATGTGACCAGCAGTTTTGATTTCACTCATTGATTGCGTTGCAGACAGATGAATTCCACTTTATCAGAGGACAGACTTCTTGAGGACTAAAAACTACATGGAAACATGCATGACAATTTGAAATCCTTTTAAATAAAATCATACGGCGAGCCTACAATGAATATGCATACTTTGTTTAAAGTTTAGCGATTTTTCTTTGCGTTTCTCTAAAACATGAAAGTTGGTTACAAACAACAGGAGCATGGTGAAAACCCCTCTTCTGCAAAGAAAATAGAAAGACCTTCTTATCCTTTTTGCGTTAGATACTAGGTTTCTTCTATATAGACTCACGGGTTGCAAATACTTGGTTTAGTTTGTTTTTGATTTGCGCCCTGTCCCACGTTGCCAGTCCCTGGTGTTGCTCCCTTGGTGCATCCATGAATTACCCAAGCTTTTTGATCTGGCAGATAAGGAAGAAAACAAAAAAGAGGCATAAACAATTCTGAGGAAATGCAAGGCTTGTGGCTCACCTAACCGTAGTCTTTCTTTTTCGACGCGCACAGGAAAAGAATAGGGCAGAAAGAGTTGTACCTCCATCCCGGTCAAAACGATAAGCGTTTACACAATGCAGGGCATCGGCCAACGCCATGATTTGGTTTTTTTCCTTTTTTTGGTTTGCTTGTGGTCGCTCTGAACGGTGATCAACTCGTCCCGTTGTCGAGCATATACAAAAAGAATATTTGAAGATGACCTTTGGACCTGCTTTCAAAAGATGGTTATCTCAAGCAGACTCTGCTGCGTGCCGTAGACGTGTCCCAGGTCATATCTTTCCTCCAGACAATTTACTTGCTGGACAGGGTCATTACCTTGATGTCTCTTAGCAAAATAAGACGTAGTTGACTTAAACACTAGAATGTCTGTTGACTGTCTTCTCCATTCACCTATGTAGCTCCTCCTAATCAAGCGATGAAGGACTTTGGCTTCTTAAATCCTCCTACCTTTTTCCATTCATGCTATCACTTTCTAGCCAGAGAATCGCTTAATTCGCATATTTACCGATATAGTTCAAGGAGAAAGATTTGATCACGCCGAATCCAGGGGGGTGTACCTTTCCCCGCGCTGTCAGAGACGGAATGTGTTGAGTAATATATTTGACCAGATATTATGACCGCTGTCGCCCGCTTGTGCCATAAATAGCCTCCGTCTCTATCCACTCAGTTTAACTATCAAACATCTTGGCAACAAGGGGACAAGCTTAATGAAGAGCACTCGAGGAAGCGTGTCAGATTTCCTGAATGCTTCGGGAAAACTGTGTTGCGCGGCGAAACGGCGATAGTACATGTTTCGTTCCCCGGTGCAGAGAAATGATCGAAAGAGGAAGAGGCGTTTTCTCGGGTCGAAAATTTATCAGTGATGGAACACCTTTATCAACATTCGAAGAAAAGCCAAGTTCTACTCTACTGATCAGACTCTATAGTGTTGATGCTAACCTTTGTTCTCCAAGCGACACGGCCTATTGATGTGAGAGAATTTTCATTGGCCGTGAATATATGCAATGGCTAAAATAGGACCTTGATGTAACGGTACCATGAAGAGCTATTACGTAGACCCATATGAGATTGTAGTAACTTGTATTTCTAATACACTCGGATTGTTATTCACATAAGATGAAGGTGGCCGAGTCCCTTTGTTGTGTTTATTTGCACGTTATTATTTATTGATTTGAGTTTTGTGGGAAATTTTTTTTCTTTTGCAGAAAGAAGGCAACCGGACAGTATATACGCCCAGACACGTGTCGCACAAGCTTACGGCAAATGTGCGTATGAAAAGAGCCGTCCCTCGAAACCATTGAAACTCGTGCTATAAAATAAAAGTATATGTATTCTGTAGCAATTGAAAAGGGATGCTGAAATAAAAAAAATTTGTCGCGAAACGCGCATTGCGACAGAGGAAAGATCCAAGATGGAATGTTCCAAGGTTACATTGTTGACTGCGTGACCCAAAACTTCGATCGCAAGCGCACGCGCAGGCAGCACGGTGGAGACAGCAGCGGAATCCTCCCCTTTCGGGGGAGACAGTAGAGACAGAGGGAAGAAGACCAGATTTGGGGGAGGAGTTTCTTTTACGCACATCATCACCGGGGCGGGCTGATGTGCGCGACCGACGCTAAGCTGTTTAAAGACGGTAGCAAATCCCGGATTTCTTGGCATAACCCTTTTGGGTAAATTTATTCAAATAGAGGGTATATATTCAGCATTTCCGACACCTTGTTCATTGGTGCAAAGGAAGCACGAGCTCACATACATAATAAATTTACCCAGAATAGTCTCTTTTTCTTCGCTCTTCTTGCTTGTTGCTTCACGGGAAAGTACTTTTCCGTTGCGATTATTTATTCCAACCTTGTCCTCTTTTTCTGCCTTTTTTTCCATCTCTCCCATTCGCAACCATTTATTCCACGCTTACGACTCGAGTGCCGCCAACATGGCTTCACCTAACAACGCCGCTGCATCCTCCAACAGCAGCAGTAGCAGTGCATGCACCTATCGCTTCATATCAAGTTCACTGGCTGATCTTCCTAAAGAAAGGTACATAACTTCTTTTTTCTTTGATTTCTCTTCCACCTTCCGCTTCCTCCTTTGCTGACTTTCTGTTGCCACAAACGACGACAACAGAGGTTATGAACTTGTGATACGACAACAACCGCAGCGAGCAAAAATGAGCGTGGTCAACGAGCGAGGTATGTATATCTTAGGGGCACATTTTTTTTGATATGACGTATATTTTTGAATCCATGTAAACTCATGCCCAAATTATTGTCATAAAGATCGACGACCAATAGAGCCACCACCCATCTTACAAATCCTCCGTCGATGCGTATCCGTTGTGGTAATAATAGACCACGAAGGCGACGCGAAAGTGTGCAAGTAAGGTTTTTTTTATTTGATTGTCACCAAGTATCTGGTTAATGCTAATTGTTTTACTCTATTTGTATAGAAAATGTCTCCAAAGCCCATTCTATTTTCTAGTCGCCAACCTTGTTCGAGAAGATGATCCCACGACTTTGCTCTTACCTTCTCAAGAATACCTCTCTGGTTCATCAGTATCATCTCTGTATCGACTACGCGATATTGACAACTCCGATGGCGGCTTCTTCGTCTTTGGGGATCTGGCAGTAAAAAAAGAAGGCAGGTACAGATTGCAGTTCAGTCTTTTCGAAATTGTAGAGTGAGTATCCATGTAATATTTGGTATCTGGTCCTTATGTGATTAACCGTTCCTTTTCTTTTGCAGAGGCCAAGTCCAGAACCGAAAAACTGTCATGTCTGATCCCTTTACTGTTTTCTTACCAAAACGATTCCCGGGACCTCTTGAAGCTACATTCTTATCACGAATGTTTTGTGATCAAGGTGTAAAAATGCGTATACGCAAAGAGCACCGTTTACCATCGTAAGTTCTTGATTGCTTGATCTGAACCACAATTGTTTTTAAATCAATTGCTGATGGATGAAATACGACGTTGAACAGCGCGAGTGGTCGGAAACGTAAACTGGAGAATGCTCAAAAGGACGACGTCGATAAATCGGCAACATCAGCGACGGCAGCAACAGCAGCTGTGAATAACCGGTCTGCCAACGGACGCACGACGAAACGTGTTGGAGGTACAGTCATGCTGTCCGTCTACGCCTCTGCAGCGCAGCAGCAAGATGTCCACTTTGGTCGCTGGAAAAGCACTCAACAAACGAATGCAAACGGCCATTCATCTCCATCACAACAACAGCAGCAACATCATGATACTGCATACCAGACACCCGTTTCATCACCGTGGCAACATTCTGATCAAAGCATACCATATTCTAGCAGACCACATCCAACCTCTTGTTCCTCTTCCTCTGCATTCTCGCCAGTTCGAGACGTCCTACCTCCACCGTGGCCAAACAATACGTACAGTCAACAAGGACGACCAGCAGCAGCAGAATATGCACCCAACCATTCTATACCTTCACCTCCACCTTCAACCACCGTTGCCAATCATTATTACACTTGCTCACTCAACGCCATCCAATCTCCACCAAAGACGGATTTATCCAGCTACCATTACGATAAAGCAAGCCCTACATGCAACAGCAGCTTGATGCTGTCAAGGCAACTCACTCCTCCGCCACGAGTGGCGGACTATGCAATACATCATAACAACAGCAGCAGTAGTCGGTTACCACCACTACGATCTATCATGGCCGATGTGCGTTTTCACCACCATGCATTTGAACCTACTAAGCCTGCCGTTCCACCAACCAGTCCACCTGGTACACCTGGTGGTCGTGTTCCTATACAACATCTGCTTTCTTCATGACAAAGTTCATTTCTAAACCTTCATTACCCTTTCTTTCTTTCTTTCTTTCTTTGTTTCTTTCTTTCCTTTGTACATTATCTGTGCCACAACGCAATCAGTCTACAAGTTTTCCCGGTGTTAAGTATGTAAATTTGTTCCCACTATACACACATATCCTAAATTGTTTTTCCCCATGGTTGTGTAACCGCGTCATTTCATTGGCCCTGTTTGTCTCCCAAATGTTGATATTTAGGACGAGAGAGAGAGAAAAGGAATAAATATGGAAGATCTGCCCTTTTGCCCGCCCACGCTCCGATCTCTCTCTCTCTCTCTCTCTCTCTCTTTTCTTTTTCCCGTCATTCCTTCGTTATGGTTGGTATCATTGACAAGATAAAACATCAATATGAAATGTGGAAAATTGAAAAGTACACAAAACGACGGTCATTTCTACCGGAATATGAATCTAGAGGTATAATTTAATGTCTATGCTAAAGAATAAACCACACGCATTCAGCTCGTTCCTTCTTTTTGTATAGACAAAGAGTATTACGAACGACATTATCAAAACGGCGTCTACTATGCACCCGACACCGCTCCTCCTGCAGTAAACACCACCACCTCGACTATTAAACAACTCCACCGCGCACCGTCCATAGCAACCAAACGAGCAAGCACATTGCTTCGACGAACAAGTAGAAAAACCAAGACTGTTAATGTGTTGCCACGATGTTCAGAAACATACAACGCATCTTCCATGTAAAAAAGAATAAAGTAGACCACGTTTTGCATGTACATACTTGGCCAACCTGCTCTCTCACTCCCGTTTTTGTTTTTTCCAACAAAACTCCAAGGTTACAAACAATAAAAAGGGGAAAAGAGAACGAATGCCACAACGGGCGGCGACCGAATTCTTTGCCACCGCACACTACTTGACAGCGTCGTCATCTCTCTGTTTTTCCCCGGACTCCAATACACTGACTGTCACTACAATGGCAGTGGCAGGGATATGGGAGAATTATACTCATATTTTCCAAGGAAGAAAAAAAAAGGTGGAGATATCTGGAAGTAAGCCAGCACAGCACGCAGATATAAATGTTGTCAACTCGTACAAGGGAATTGTTCCTGGAAGAACGAGTGTTACACACATTGCAATTACACGATTGGAGAACATGGTAAATTCATGGTTTCTCAAAAGTCTTCGTCGAAAACAGCATAGCACAAAATGTTACCGACAGTGGTATAAATGGATAATGACGAGTTTGGACGTGTAAAGGTTATCTATCAAATAATTATAGTATCTCAGCTGTCTGGTGAAAGAAAAGCATTTGGAAAAGGTAGAAGGAGGTAGTGTCAAGGTCAGATGCAGCGGAAACAAGACAGAGATACCCAGCTGAGAGACAATATCCAGAAACCATGTACAACCGTCAGCTATGAAACGACTCTTTTTCTTCAGAGTAAGCAGGATATATAGGCAGCATTGGTGATTTTAGAGAATACCTTGTCCTCGCGTTTTTGTTGATATATGGTGGACCCGATAAGAAGATTTATCGACCTATTCTAAGTACCCCTCAATCAGAGGTGGCTAGTTCAATTTCGTGGGCTCTCTTTAGCTAGAAATGACCTTTTTCGCTTTCCGTTCCATTGTTATACAGGCGAGCTGCTAAAAAGTCGATCGTCCGATGCAGAACGATCAAGGCTGTGCGTACTAGACGGACTCCCAATTTTCGTTGGATTTCTTAAGGCAACCTCTCGTGAAGGAGCTGTCCTTTTGTCTTTTTTCGATCGTCTTCATTAAAAGTTTCTACAACCAACCATGAGCTCAGGAATTGCACGCGGTCGCTTAATGGAAGAGCGAAAACAATGGCGAAAGGATCACCCACACGTAATTAACAAGCTGCTGCTTTTCAACATGTCCGTTCACCAAAACTGATCCGGTGAGCAATATTAGGGCTTTTGGGCACGTCCTGGAAAGAATCCAGACAATTCGCTCGATCTCATGAACTGGACCTGTGGTATTCCTGGCAAGGATGGAGTAAGTTTTCAATTATATATCTGTGCTCCTTTCAAAAAAAAGACATACGTTATTGATCCTTTGTTTTCTTCACCATCAACAGACTCCGTGGGAGAACGGTGTGTACAAGCTTACGTTGATGTTTCCTGAAGGTAAGCGATAGGTGTTAAAAAGTCGAAAAAATGAAACATTTATGTATTGACAACAATGCTTCTGTATATAGACTACCCAAGCAAACCACCTAAATGCAAATTCACTCCACCATTGTTCCATCCAAATGTGTATCCCTCGGGCACCGTCTGCTTGTCTATATTGAATGAAGATGAGGGATGGAAACCTGCCATCACTTTGAAGCAAGTAAGTTGGATAAAAGACGCGGGACATTTAATCGTTTTATAGAAAGGATCTGTATACTAACTCGCGTAGATTCTTCTCGGTATCCAAGATTTGCTCAACGATCCTAACCCTGAGAGTCCAGCGCAGCAGGACGCTTATATGCTGTTCAGAAAAGACAAGGCGGCATACGAACGGCGGGTACGTGAACAAGCAGCAAGAAATCGACCGATTTAAAAGACGATAACAAAAGCAACAACAAGGACAATGTACATATGATACCTTTTATATTCAACAGAGAAGAAAAGAAACAAAAACAGCTTATATTTTCAAGTGCTATTCGTAGTTTCTCGTTTTTATGATTTACAAATCCAAGTGGCAACCACGTACCAGCCACCAGCATGGTTCAGTAAGCATATGAGAGACCACGTGCCTTGTTCAGAAATGATAAGGTTGCCATTGTATGTGTGGTCCTGCGGATAATACATGAGTTTGTACAGCTTGCCATTGGGGCTTTTGATAGCAAGTTTGTGATGCGTTTGTTCACTCTTGACACAAAAATTGTATGAATGTAATGGATAGAGTTGGTAGCACTGCGGTTCCTGGATGTAGAACTCGTCAGAACCTGCCACAGCGTGCAACTGGACAAAATCGAATGGGCGAGGCGGCGAACGAGTAGCACCACCAGCAGCTGAAGTTAAGCCTGGTTGATGCGTGAGTCGGAAACACATGGCAAGTGGATAGTTTTGCGCTTCAACGAGCTTTTGCTGATTATGTGCATGCGCTGCTGCTGCTGCTTGTGCTGCTACTGCGTGAGCATGTGCTGTGGTTGTTGATGCTGATGAACAAGGCGCCACTTTACGTCCGGCGTATATTTTTAGCCATCCAAGCCATTGATCCGGTGGAAGCACGGCTTTTATCTTGCATATGCGTTCGCCGTCTCTGGCTGTCGTGCATTGTGCCAAGGCTCGTGTCTTTACCACTTGAGTGTGGTTCGCACTGCTTTGCGACCGAGTTTCTACCTCTGCGTAGCAGGAAACATCCCGCCTGTCGAGTTGCAAAGTAATGTGGCATACTTGGTCGTCTTTGAGGTCACATACGCTTGGGTCGAAATTTAAAACACGAATGCGGTGGGCAAAGAACTCTGTAGTAACAAAAGGGAGTGCAAAAAAGGTATTGATGCTGACAGGTGGGCAAAGGTATTGGTGATGGTCGTTGCTGGGCATATGTGTGTAAATCATATCAGTAGGTCGACATAGGAACCAGTGAGGTTCCATAACATCCTTGTTGGCAGGATGGTAGGGTGAAGCAAGCCAGCAATCGACTAATCGGTACTCGCCTTCCACTTTCACAGAACACCAGACATGGTTCTCGGCAAGTGACCCATTTGGTAGTATAGTGGCTTCCAATGAATCCTTGAGCCCTGGATAAAATGGTCCGTTCATCATCATCAGCAATGGATTGACTTTCCGTATTTCCTTTTCTTTCTACCTCGTAGATATCCATAGACTATGGTTGCTTCTTGGATGCCAGCAAAGCTAGCCATTTCACAGAAAAGTCTTGCTAATCCAAGAGGGGTTTGGCAAGATCGTGACGATAACACCGATTCTGCAGTTTCTTCCCGCTGTACTTGATCTGCTTGCTGCTGCTGTTGTCGTCGCATCATCATTGCTTTCCGTATTTTCATCAGATTATTACTGTCGCTGCTCAGACAGATATTTTGCATTATCCATACAAATATGGAGCGAATCTTGTACAAGTCTCGTTTGTATGGCCTTGCCAGGAATTTCTGTGCAAGCACTTGAGTCGTAAGCATCGGTCCACGCTGCTTGACATTGGCAGCATACGCATCGATTTGCTCAAAATCTGGTTCTGTAAACTCCAATTCCGAACTATCTGCAACCGGCATTGTGTGCCTAAGAGATTGTACAGTTAGCAAAGAAAGAATGAGGGGGGGAAAGCAAGGTCCCATTTTTTTTACTTTAGTATTTGGAAAGGATTCGGTTTATCGGGTGATGATGATGATGATGATGATGCCGAGCGTGTTTGCAACGGCGTGTTGGCGCGCTCTACACTCCAGACACGGTCAGCTGCGTGTTGCGACGCTGACGCTGTTATTGCTGCTGCTGATCCTGATCCTCCGTCGATGCGTATCCGTTGTGGTAATAATAGACCACGAAGGCGACGCGAAAGTGTGCGTCGCATAGGTGCTACATTTTGCTCCAGTCGCGGGTTCCAAAACGTCGGTAAATTGATTA
>KK099985.1:32646-59220 GCA_000611695.1 Rhizomucor miehei CAU432
AGCTCGTCGTCATATTGTTCTTCTTCAATCTGTTCTTTTTCTCCGCCTGGTTTGTACATGGACGGAAGTGCCGAATGCACACGGTTGAGTTTGTTCTTTCGCTCGGGCATCGAGGATGCCCTTCGAGTTTGTCGCGGTTGCTTCTTATTATTGCTATGTCTTGAAGAAGACGGTGCTGTCGTCGAGATATCGGAGACTGGGGAAGAATAACAGGGTTGCAATGCAGCAGGTTCAAATATACTGTTGCTGCCGGCGGACGATGTTGACGATGAAGACACCGACAACGGCGATTTCAGTTGGAGCTGACGCGATGGACGTGGGATGTCGGGTGGTAGAGAAATGCTGATGGTCTGAAGCCGACCTGTCAGAGCGTCTATGCTGGGAACAGGTTTACGTGGGATCATGGTTTCATATTCTAAAGGTGCCGAGAGTCTGCGAGCACGGTGATGACGAGGTAACGAGGGCGGCGACGACGGTTGCTCGTCAATGAACGAACGGGGTCGCTGCTCTTGATGATAGACTGTGGTTGGAATCGAAACTTCAGATGGCCTAGAAGAGGAGGGGCGACGACGACGACCACGATGGTAACGTACAGGCGGCTCATACACATAGTAATCATCATCAATTGGTATTAGCGGCGGTGGTGCAGCTGGAGGAAGTGATGGAGGTCTGCGTCGTCGCGGCCTTGCCGAGGGTTGATGGTAATGATAGTGATTATTATGTCTAGTTAGATACCTGTACCCGTTGGCTGCTTCCATTGACGCAAGCCGATATGGGCTAACATAGTACTCCTCACAGTGTAGGTCTGTACGCATTTACAACAATAGAAAGAAAAAGAAAAAAATCAAGAGGAAAGAACGTAGGAGGAATAACTAATCTTAAGGTATTTCAATAATATGTCATTGTAAACATCAGCTGGTGCCAAAGAAACGGTATATGGCCAAATTTGTCATGTTGTTTGTGGTGAGCCACGATGAGTGCCAAAAGCAGAAAGAAGTCGTTAGGGGTGGGTAAAAGGGATATCGATTTTTTTTTCTTTTGCCCTCTTCTTTTTTCTCTTTAGTCGGCATCGCTCATTATTGCATCCGCAACTTCGTTGAGGTTCTTGTCCTCTTCTTGAACAGCGTCTCGGATCTTGCCCTCCGTTTCTTCCTTGAGTTTAGCATCTTTCATCTCACGTGTAGGCGGCAATCGTTCGTTTTCTCGGTCAGATTGCTTAGCGTCCTCGAATGTCGTGATGGCTAACAGGAGGGATATCATCAGTGGTTAATCGGAAAACAACGCTAATCCAAATAGATCGGATACTGGCTACATACCTGATTTCAGACCTTCAACACCCAATGCCAATGTACCAAACGGAAGCTTGCCGGTAGGCGACAAGGTCTTGAGTTCCGACACACGTTCTGAGTTTTCACGCAAAACAGAGAATACACGGGACATTTTACCAACAGCAAGAATCTTGTTACGAATAACCGTTCTCCTTTGCTCAGCTTCCTCGGACGAAATCGTGGGCTCATCCAAGGAAAGACGATGCTCTTCGTCAGCCAATTCATCCTTACTGCAAATATTTAGAATGGCAATCAACATATCGGTGACTATACGGATATAAACAATATCAGTTCCCCAGCCAATTCAATCAATAAACATTTCGTCGGCGAACTTACTCTTTTCACCCACAAACGGAAGACTCCATGTGAAGACATCCATAAAGTTTGGAAGCCAATAGGGATGTGGCGTGCTGTTAAATTGACGAATATTCATGACATTATTCTCGTATTTAAGCACTGCAGCTTTGTTGTTATACAGATCCAAGTAGTTGGGTGCGGAGAAGATGGTCATGACCGAAGGGAAAGACGTAGCTTTACTCTTTCGATACATGCGGTAGCCTGCATCCTGTGCTTCATGTGCTCTGATAATTGATAGTAAATTGTTGCGTTCCAAAAATGCACATGCTGCATGGTAGCTATTTTGTATGCGTGCACAAAACAATAATAAATAAGGGCGGTTTCAGAACCTACGTCATTCGAACACACGCATGTGTGGCGTACCTGAAAAAGTAAGAGCAGCCTCTGACGTTATTGTGAATAAACAGCTCGTTTGTCTTTTCCTGACCAAAATCTTCCAAGGGATCAGCCCACAACAAATCGCACATCAATCCATGTGTCGGAGGCTCGCGGAAGCGATCGATCTGAGAGAGAGAACAGTGACGAAGGAATCGCTTGTCAATAACAGAGAACGGTGCTATGCTTTATCAGGCAGGTGCTATCTTACACTTCGGAGGTCGTCCAAGGTTTGCAGTTCCGGGGACAAGCCGCCGTGGATACACAAAAATTGTCGGTTCATAATGGCTGCCAATGGTAGCGCACAGAACGACTCCATGCATGCATCGTAGACTTGCTCTGTATATTTGTGTCGACCTATTGTAATATATTCTATGTTTAGCGATCATGTACTATCCGGTACAGAAGAGACAGGCGACCCTGAAACAACAGTAAAAATGCTTACATTCAATCTTGAATGTAAAGTAATCTGTCAAATGCCTGCACTCGTGGTTGCCTCGCAATAAAAAGAAGGTATTTGGGTACCACATCTTGAGGGCCCAAAGATATAATACACACTATATGTTTTTTTTGTGAGCAAAACTCTGGTTTATGCATGTATACAACGAATGTATATATACCTCGATGGAGAAATAACCTCGATCTACATAATCGCCGAGAAACAGATATGTCGTGTTGGCTGGATCACCACCGACTTCAAACAATTTCATCAGGTCATAATATTGACCATGAATGTCACCGCAGACTATGTAAAACGTACAAATGCAGTCGGGTTAAGCGAAAAGTCACCCAACAGCCAAGTACTATAAGATTTTATACCTGTAATCGGTGCGCCTACTTCTAACAAATTGGGTTCCGTTTTCAAGATCTCAGTGCCCTTTTCAATAATATACAATGCTTGCTCCTCAGAGAGACGGCCTTCTCGGTAAAAGTGATCTTTGAGGAACGCTATGTCGGGCAAACCGGGTCGCTCTTTGCTCCAAAACTCGTCGTCGGTAGGGATCGCTACGGCCGGTGCTGGTACCTCTGTAAATCACAGTATTTTAGTTTTGTTGAGGATCTTAATGTCAAAAACAAAGACAGAGAGAGAGGGGGCCTTGATACCTTTTATAACTCTCTCTCGAGTGCTCACGACCGTGCCATCTTCTGTCTTGAACATTGTAAAGTCGATTTTCGGGACATCGCGCTTGTTCTGAAGTCGTCTGATAGCCGGACTAACTTCGCTCTTGGCAGTCGCTTCTTTGTTGTCCATGGCCTTGCTCGTGATGGAAATGTCACTCGAGGAAAAGAGCGCGGGTATTTGAAACTTGCTTGGACTTCACTCTCAGCCTGAAATGTGTTATTTGGTTTTGCCCGGGCCGTACCAAAATTGGGAATCTCGAGTCTGTGAGCCATTTTCACAAAGGCTTTGGTTCATAGAGTTCTCACTTATCATTCTTTTTCATACAATAACAAGGAAAAAACACACAGCAGAGTGTCTCTGGTTTAAAATACTGTACCAAGAGCTTCAAACCAGCTCACGATACTCGAGTCTGTCATTACACATTGCTTAAACTCTTCTAAACTAATGTACCCTTCACGTTTACAGTTGATACTTTTAAATGTCTTGTCAACCATTTCATTGATAGCGTCCTGAGACATGGTTTCCATGATGGGAAACTTTTCTTCCCAGGTTTTCTTTTCGCCGCTGCTGCCGCTACCGCTTTGTAATGCACCGTTATTGCTGCTCTTTTGCTTGTTTTTGTTGGTGGAGTAATCGAGTGAGAAAGGGCTAAGAGGGTCAGATAGTTCTTGTTGTCGCTGTTGTTGTTCCTTGGCGTACTGTTGTTGAAAGTAGGCTTCTTTCTGCGGATATTTCTGTTTCCTCCTTTTTCTCCTTTGCTGGCTGCTAGCCGATGGACCTGCCTCGACTTCTGCTCCTTGTTTGTCATTATCTGACATATCGACGCAGCCGCCATCAAGCTCCTCTTCTTCATCATTATCACCGTCGCTTGCTGTACTGCTACTGTTACTACTGTTTCGATTGGACGAGGTGGAGGATGGAATAGCGACATTGAAAGCTGCACTGACTGGCTGCGAGGCTGAGAATTCAAAATTGTCCATCATTTCGTCTTCCATGGCACTAACAACATCGCGAACAAGCTCCATTGACAAGTAGAAATACGATTTGAACATTTGATAAAGTTCGTCTCGTGAAATGTATCCGTCCTCGTCCAAATCGTAGCCCTTGAAGGCATCTAGATACATTTTGTTTGTCAAATCTTCTTAAAGTTGAGCACATGTATATACACAAACAGCTTACATTCCACCTTTTCATCCATGTTTCCTTTGCATAGGACGCTTAGTCCACTGACGAGTTCTGAAAATACAATGAGGCCATCTCGATCCTGATCAAAGAACTGGAATATCCGCTCCGTAATCAAGTTCTTTTCTAGTCCAAGAGGCCCTAAGCATTGTTCAAACGTCTCTCTGTCGATGCCGTACATTGTTTCGGTCTTGTCTAATGTTGACAAGGATTTAAATTGCTCATACAAGGCTTCCAGTTCAATTTGATCGACTAGTAATGTTGCAAAAAGGAAAAATTGAAATTAATAGGTTGGTAATTGGCAAAAATAACAACAACAATAACAACAGCAGCAACTCACAATGCGACTTCTCTTGCAATTTCTTGATCACCTCTCCAGTGAGTATCCATCTTCCGTGGTTTTTGCCAGGATAGAATGCTGGTAACAATGCGCTGCGCGGATTCGCAAGTGGAGGAATAGGTATACGTATTTTGAGGAACACATGAGTCGTGGCATGATTGTTGTTGCTTTCGCACATTTCACATAGATCAAAATCGACGCAGTTGGCGCACTTGTATCGGATACCTCGAATGGGTGATACACCACATTTGTTGCATGTAATGCCGCCTAGAGAAATATTTTGTTCCTTGAGCATGTTCAACTGCCAATTTTTTTGCAATACTGCAAACTTTAAAAAGAAACATTACGATGTATGAAGCCTTCTAGGAAAATATACTGTCAGACGGCAGTTTTTACTATAGATCCACTGTCTATATTTTTCTTTCTCACCTTTGCGTGCCTGGTTTTCAGATATAGCGTGAATCAAATTAAGAAGATTCTTATTGTCGTCTTGGCTCCATTCTTTAAACAGTGCTTCTGTACCCATTTCTGCTTCGTCTTCAGAATCTGATAGTATAATCTGCAATGGCGAGACTCCTTCGTCTAAAGGTGCGAGCGGATCATTGTCCGATGATCTCGGTCGATGTCGCCGTCTGCGTACATGTCGAGAACGTCTGAGACGAGTAGATCGGCTGGAATCTGCGGTTGCAGCAGACGCCGTTGCTGCAGTGTGTCGAGCTTGCCAGCGTCGATATACGTAGTTTCCTGCAGCGATCGCACATGCACCCGTTGCTAGGCCGGCAGCTACGTAGACATAGTCGGGAACTCGTCGCATAATTATGTTGGAAAAAAGGGAGAAGAGTGTATGGTCCGAGCTGAGAGTGTTTTACAGGGAAGGGTGTCAAAAGTGTGTGTGGGGAGTCAGAGTGACGACCCTCTATATCTCCTTTCTTTTTTTTCGTAACCTTTCTTCATGATTGGCCCAACAATACCTCAGGAGTTATTGGAAAAGAAACGCGCAAAAAACGAAAAGGACAACGAGTCTGCAACTACGCAGGTAGAGGAATCTTCAACAGATCCTTTGCAGAGTGAGCCTGTAGGAGACGATGCTGTTGTCAACAACGACGACAATGAGGACGATCCTGATGCATATGCACCTGCTTTGCCGCCTGATCTGCTAGAAGCTCGTAGGCAGCAAAAGGAGGAACGCGCTGTTCAAGTTGAGAACGAGTCTGGTAGACGGAGGAGACGAGCGCCCGTTGGTCCGACCATGCCTTCAGCAGTACCACGACCGCAAGAGGAGGAAGAAGTAATCGGTCCAGTTCTGCCAAGCAACTATGACCCAGAAAAGGTAAGATTTTACATTTCCTGTGAGTGATATCGAAAACGATATTGAATCTAAAGAATTTGTAGGATGCTGTGCAGTCTACCATTGCTGAAATCGAAGAGCGTGCGAGACAAAGTAGAGAAGCTATGGATGCAGTAAGTCGAACGGGCGGGCAGGAATCAACAAAGATGAATGTGGAACTAATAGGATCAATCAAGGCAAAGGAAGAATCTAAAACCGAGAAGGTTGAACGACCTGAATGGATGCTGAAACCTCCAGAAATCGATTATCTACGCAATGGTAAGAGAGAAAGAAACAAAATATTTGATTGAACTTTGCTGCTGACTATGGATACAGCGGATTCATCTCGCTCCCGAGGATTTATTGGCGCACAAATGACAGAAGCCGAACGAGATCACAGCGTATGGACAGATACACCTGCCGAGAAGGAACGAAAACGCAAAGAGGCCGAGAAAAGAAAATGTGAAGAGGAGGCTGGACTTATTCGGCCTTCAGTCGATATTGGGCCACGCATTGATCCCAGGGAGATGGAAGTTAAGCGCGCAATAGAGCAACACAATGTAAGTCATTTAACAAAATTGAGAGATATATCTAGAGATCCTTAAATAGGCGGTTGCATGTTTAGGCCGTAGAGCGCCCGAAATCGCTTATGGAACTGCACAGAGAAAAGCGACGGAAAACAAGGGAAACAGTCGAAGATGTGGCGAGCCGACCATTTGATCGAGAGAAGGATCTCCTAGCCCCTAGAAAGATGGATAGGAAACAACGACAAGAATTATTGGAGAAGTCAAAGGAGCTTGGTAGTCGGTTTGGATCTGGAAGTACTTCATTTCTATGAAACAATTATACATATACAGTTACATAAATTACATTGCAACAAGGCCACCATCTACGTACGATATAGGTGATGAGAAAAAAGAAAGAATCGAATTTCGCCATGTGCCCAGCAAAACTTACCGACTAGGACATCTGTGCCAGTCTGGAATGAGCTTGCATCAGATGCAAGATAAACAGCCGGGCGACCAATTTCATCAGCGGTGCCCATGCGTCTCAAAGCACAAAGGTTGTTGAGGAGATCGATAGTTTTCGGGTCCTTAGGTGAAATAGGTGTAACGATGTTACCAGGCGATAAGCTGTTGACTCTGATGTTGTACTGGGCCCACTCTACTGCCAAAGCCTTTGCCATTTGCAAGACTGCTGCCTTGGAAGTGCAGTAATGTGACATACCAGGCTGGATATCTGGACGGTTAATAACGTGTGCCGAAATGGATCCAGTGAGAATAATGGAGCCTGCAATCTTGTGCTTCACCATAGATCTAAATGCATCTCATTTAATATATCAGAGACATATATGAAACAATGTATCATTTCCTCCACACTCATTCTACCTTGCAGCCGCCTGTGTAGTGTAAAATGTACCATCCACGTTTACGTTGAAGACACTGCGCCAAGTTTCAGGTGTATGGTTAAGTGCCATTTTGTACTCTGCAATGCCTGCATTGCTGACTTGAACGTGGATAGGGCCCAGGTCCTCTTCAATTTTTCCATAGACTTGTTGCACCTTTTTATGTTATACATTATGTAAGCAGAAAGTTAGACAGAAAGAGACCTTGAGAGACAATCTCCCTTTTTATTCTTACCTGCTCATAGTTACTGATATCCAGTCGGTAATACTTGAAGGTGCAATTGGGGAATTCCTGACTAAGTTCCTTTTCTGCTTGTTGACCCAACTCGTCGCGAAGATCAATCATGGCTATTTTGGACGCGTCTGCTTCTGCAAAGGCACGAACGATACCGTAGCCTATGCCTCTCACGCCTCCAGTGACTATAACAAATCCATAAAGTGTTAAGTTGCTTATACGGGGAAACCATATCGCTTTTCGTTTCGACGTTGCTTTACCAACACAAGTCTTTCCAGCAAGAGAATAAGGGCTCGTTTTGTTGGCTGATGCGGTCATGAATATCAAAGAGTAAGTGTGTGTGTGTGTGTGTGTGTGTGGTGGAAAGGTATATACTTTTCCCACTGGCTGGACCCCAAAGCTTTAAAAAAGTGGGTTCGGACCCGGATTGTCCAAAAAGCTTATCAAAATTTCCCGGCTTAATCGCCGGTTTCCCGCAAGAGCAAGAGTATATGAACATCTTTGAGAAATCTCTTTGATCGCTCCAATGTTGCTCCATTCTTTTCGTCAAGCTAACTGTGCCTGAATCGCTTGTTGTCAACATGTTGGCATAGGCAGCACGACTGTTTGCCATGGCAAAATACGCTATGTATCTCTTGGTCTCTCTCCTTTCAAACTTTTGCAAGCAATTTATTAAAGCTATTTTTTTCTACTGCATGAAGCGCTTGAAAGCTTAAGTTATCCAAATGTGGAACATTGTGCAGGCCCCCCTTGTCCCCTAAAATTGAAAAGAATGTCGATATCATTGTAGGCTCAATAGCTTTCACAAATGTCGGTAACCAAGACTGACCGTCAGACATGCTGAGAATTGGGAACTCAAAACCAGCTATGCAGGTATGTGATGTAAGTGTGCTTTACGTTACTCATTGGCCCATTGGGCGTGAAAGTTCGTTCTCCAAACAATCAAAGAAATGACACAATGAGGCATATTTAAATGTTATTGGAATGCAATAAGTAAGGAAGAGGTTGTTGTTGCATCGAAATGAAAAATGCAGATAAAAATCAGGCAAAAAAAACAGTAAAATAACGCAAGAGTTTATACTTTAATATCATACCTTTCTATTTTTCCTTCTTTTCCTCACACTTTTATGGAGCACGAATACACCAAACAACACCAGCAGCAGCAACGGAAACGACGATGGTCAGATTTCAGCAGCCGTATACTTATTAGACAACTATCATGGCGTCGACGCACGTACCCAGAAGTATCAGCTCAAAAGAAGCGGCATGCTAATATACTCTTGGAAGAAACAGCAACAGAGCTACAACAGGAACAATCCGATACAACAACGACGCATCCAACGTCCTCCTGGCCGCCAATTACGGCAACAAGCACCGCAAGTAGTACCTTGTCATTCTTTCGACGTGCATTACCAACCATTTCTTCCGTCACACGGTCCACATCCTCCATCTTTACAGTCACCGGATTCTTTTCGCATTATGCTCCTTCGAGAAAAAGCTTTGCTATATCATCCTCCATTCCTCCACCTCCAGTGTTCCATGCTCAGTCACTCTTGTTTCTTTTTGGATTTCTCTTCTTTCCATGCTGGTGGATTGGTGCATTTTGCATTGATTATGATACAACGTCATGTAGTAGCTATACCCATCGTTGGCAACGTGCAACGACATCTGCAGCAACAGCCACTCCTCGACGACCATCGACAATGCACCCATCCATGATTGCCAACGGTCGTGCCTCCTCGCAACTGTGGGCAACGCTCAAAAACAGCCAGATACAGAACTTGCAAATTGGGCAGCACCAACAGCAGCAACAGCAACCATGCGAGCCCGAGTCCTGGAGACGAGAACGGGAATTATTTCGTCGTTGGAATCGATACTTGAGTTTCATGTCGTTAGTCTTGCTAGCTGTTATTATTGCCATGCTGGTCTGGTACCAAATAGGCGTAAGAAATCGATGGTGGAGGGCAGTCATGTAAATACAAAAGTCAAGTCTCTTTTTCTTATCAATAAATACGGACGAAAAAAGAAAGTGTGCTACTGTACACTTGTGTGAACGGAGAAGTTTTCCAGAAAGAAACGCGAACAAACCAAGGATTTACGAATAACAAGCTTACACTGAGAAGCACGACACGCATTATATGATAGAAATTTAATAATGTCGTAGTATCTACTGTGTATATACACACATAGATACTTTGATTCCATGCTATCAAGTGGCATATACAGTGGCTTTTCCAATCTGGTGCTTTTCTACATCCATAGACTCCCACGGCATCAGAACCTGCAAAGGTGGAGACGACGCTGCAAATCCATGCAGTACATCCCCATCGATATCTGGGACGTTGCAAAATCCAGAGCCCGTAATTGTTCCATAGTCTGGAAGCGAGAGAACAGCCCATCGTCAATAACAGAGTTGATATTGTCCGCAACATTTTATCAAGACACGGAAAGAAATGTATTTCTAAGAACTGCGTGTCCCGTCAACTTTTGATGCTGCCAGCCCTTGACTTTCCGAGATTTCGAGAACCAGTAAGAAACATCGGATCAAAACACGTATGAGATGCAAGACGCAACAAAGCAGAAAATCAAATTTGCTATGTTTCTGGTGAAAACAAAATATGCAAAAGAATAAACGAAAAAAGGAAAAAAGGAGCTAATTTACGTACGCGAAAATATCACAACTAGTAAGGCGGGAGAAATGGGTAGAATTAGCAGGGATCAATATAGAAGTAGGAGGAGGATATATGCTACGGGATATTGGGCATATTAAAGCGCTGGATACGATCGAGTGTCTCACGGGACATGGCAGAAGTCGAAACAGCTGACGGTTGCAAAGGTGACGGAGGATTGGTCAACGGGTTTGCTGCAGCAAAAAACGTATTGTTGGCATGTTGAAAGGGATCGTGCTGCTGCAAAGTAGCCACGGTTGATGTTGAAAGTGAAGCTGGTCTCACCTCATGCGGCGAGTAAGTGCTAGGTGTTGGCAGCGAGCGAAGCATGGCTTGGTTGCGATGGGTAAGCGATGAGTACTTGACAATAATTTTTTTCAGTGCAAACGGGATACAGTGCCATTCAAAGATCTTGATATCTTTTTCAATGTGTCGTGGTCTCGGGTAGCCGAAGCTCATGATTACCTTGAAGAATTCCGAGCTTTCAGGTCTGCACTTGCTTGCAGTCAATGGATGAAATCCTTCCAGGTTGCGACGGACTCGGTTTTTTTGCTCAATGCTAAAAGTAACTTGTAGCATGTGTTCCAGTAAATAGATGATATCCACAGAAGTGACGTAGATTTCGTCTCGTTGAGCCCAGTGGATAAATGAGATAATGACGCCCTCGTTGCCATTTGTCTCAGGGTCGTTGATTGGTGGCAAAATCTCGAATCTGCATCGAATTTTGCGAAGAGAGTTGGCAGTGGTGTGGGTGAAGCGAACAAGTCGGCGGCCGCGTTCAATCTCCTGCTGGCACCAATTTCGTCCGATAGACTCATAGTCACCCACTACCTCGAACTCAACAGCTTTTGACAAGGATGGATAGGGTTCGTACTTTGTCAACGACATGCTGTCAAGTCGATGGTCTGACGTACGTCGTCTCGTCACGCGCCTTCCCCTTGAGTGCCTTGGTCATCAGCAGACGTTGACGGATGCCATATATCACCATTGGCGGCGCTATCTATGCTGTTATCACCAGCTGACAATGAACGCCCTGAATGGAAAGACTCCAAGCTGCTCGCTGAATCATTCGTAGCCACGGGTGGACGGGAAAGGAACGTATCTCGCGGCAAGAAAGTTGAAGGCACTGGCGTCGCTGGTCCACCATTGTACAGAACCTCATCATGTCCTTTTAAGTTTGAAAAAGTTATGTCAAAAGAACGATAGAATCGAACAGGCAGACAGCATAAACCTTACTTGAAGATGGGGACGAGAGTATCTTTTCGGTTGGGGTAGCACTTGGTCCAGATGCAAATGTCAAGGTATCTGTTCTTAGACTTGACACTGGATGGAAGAAGCTATTAAGCATCGGGAATTGATTGGCTATAACAATAACAGATATTGTGAATAGAATGGTTTCTTTTACTGATATCTTCAGCAAGCCAGATACCTTTTGATTCAAGCCCCGGCAACATGTAACTGTACCTCGGGCTGCTGTCTTTGAATGATGATGAGCCGATGGGCCATGTGGCACGGCGAGTCCGCTCCACTTCGTCATAATGACCATCGCCACCAACGCTAGCAAGGTTTTGGTATGTGAAATGCGCGACCGACAATTGTGACACAGGATTGCTGTCAAGAAAACACAAAGCAACAGGCACCGTGACAGGGGAAGAGAGCATCGTCGCACTTGCCGTTAATTGCAGCGGTGGTACATGAGCCCAAAAGAGAGTGGAACCATCGGACTGTGTCTGCTTGCCAGTTTCCAGCACAATGCCGCCAATCATCAGCTTGACATTCTCAAAGCGGAGAGCATGTCGCACAGGCACATGTACATTGATTAATGTACCCTGCACTCCAATAGTCGGATGCAAAGTGATGGAGGACTGCTGCTCGACCTCTGTCGTAGTTGTCGTTGTTGTCCAAGCGCATTCCACGGAATGAGCAGGAGGCACCATTGTCACTTTCTGTTCGATGATGGTTGGGCTACTTGTAGTCGCTCCTGTAAATATTTTTATTTATCAGTCTGTTTTGTAATTATACAAGACGAAATGGCGTATATTGTTTATATTTACCATGTGGTGAATCCGAATCGTAGTTCATTTGTGCGACTATCACACAAAGGCCACAGTGAGACGACATAAGAGTCTTACGCGGGCCCAATCACGTCATATTCTCGCCCCAAACTTCATTTCCCGCACGCACGGACACAAAACAGAACGTTACCTCTGGATGATATCAAGGGTGATATATTAAGAAAGAATGGGTAGAAGAGGTCACAAAAGGGAGAGAAAAGAAAGAAGGATGCGCTATAAAGAGCAGTCCGCAATTTTCCTTCTTATACGTTTGCTCGCGAATTCGACACTCTGTTTCAGAGGCAGGCACATGATGATCGTTTTGTCGGTGGATGAGTCCAGAACAGAAATTTTGAGCTCTGTTTCAAAAATTCTGGTTGAACCTGAACCTTGTTGCAAACAATTGCAACCCGGGCATCCATGTTCTGGAAACATATCAAAAGATCAGTGACAACCGATGTAAAGTGTCGATCTTGGAGTGGTCGACAGCATCCATAACAAATTTCGCTCAATAAAACCTTTCAAGCATATCAAGTTACGGGCATTTGCATCTTTTGGTGATTGTCTTGACGTCGTACCCAACCTTGTGCTTTTTTTCTTTGCAACTTTTTTTTCTTGTTAGAAAAGGCTTTTTTTGTCCCTGGAACTCTCTTTCTCCTCTTCCTTCTTTTTCTCTCTCACTATTTCTTCTTTACAAGGCTTTTTACCTTTTCACCGACAAAAGTGGGGTACAGGAGAGATTGTGTGTGTTTGCGTTCGGACGAAACTATGATCGAATGTTCCTCAACACCTATCCAAAGCGACAACCATGATTCGTACTTTGGGACTTCAGCAGCAGCAGCAGCCGCAGCGGCAGCGTTGGCAGAATCGCCATTAATGGTCGGCGCCACCCCATACTTTACAGCTCCAAGGTCACCGCTGCATCAACACCAAGAATTCTTCAATGCTATCCAGTCCAGATACTCTGCAACTGACAGTGCTGGACGTCCTTCTCCACCCATTGTTCCGACGATGATGAACCCCACTCTCACTCTTCCTCAATTAAAGCATAAGAACAACAACGTGGACCAAGGAGCAGCATCGTTGCAAGTCAAAAAATTCAAGCCAGAGGATCTAAACGAGCTTCTCGATCGTCACAAGGAATCCATTCTCGTCATTGACGTCCGTTCTTTTGTGCACTATTCCCATCTTCATATCCAAGATGCTATCAATGTGTCGATACCCAACACAATTCTTAAACGCCCATCGTTTACGTTGGATAAAGTTCCGAGGTGATCGTTTCAGACTCCCAACGTGCAGTCTGGAGCGCATGGGCTGACAAAAAGTATATTGTACTGTACGACCAAGTTTCAAGCAACCTCACTCAAAACCAACCCAATGCAATCATATATCTTTGCAACAAGTTTCAACAATCCAGCTATAGGGGCAGTCTAGGATATTTAGAAGGTAAGGTTTAAGGGCGTTGCAATTCGGCTTTGAGGAGGTTGACAGGAGTTAGGCGAGAGAAAATGAACGAGTTGAGTTCAACGTCACTGTGCAGCAGAACAGGTCAAAACGCGTCAATTTTTTTGGGGGTGAAGGAGGAGAAAGGCTCGATGTTTGCGGTGTTTTGGGGGATGGAGGAAGAGGAAAGAGAAGCGCGAAGAAAAAAGAGGGACAAAGTGAAACTGAAACCCTACGCGCAATGAGACTGACTGACACACGTTTGCAATATATACGCAACAGGTGGAATGACAGCTTTTCAAGACTTGTTTCCAAATCGCTGTGTGCGATCGCCAGCGCCTCGCAACAGCAAACCACGACCCTCTGACAGCAGTATACCTTTGACACCGGGACTTTCCGGATTTCCTCCGCCCGTCACTGTCGCCTCTCTCTGCTTGGACGGTGGTAAGACACATGCACCGATAGGCTCTTTGCAACGCCGAGCGCATGGCCTGCAGCTTGGTAGCCTCCCACCTCCTGGACCGCTCACAGCGCCTACAAGCATGCCACTCGATAATCAGGCATTTAATCATTCTTTTCGAATATCCGGCAAAACATAGAGCTTAGCCATGGCAGTATCAAGGAACGTTTTCCGATTCGCCCACCACCAGCCAACCAATGCCAAATAGATCCATCGACGGGTAAAGTGTCAAAACGATCGTTGCGACAGGTCATTGGGGTTTCCGATCCGTCCGTCGTGCCTCCATGGTTACTTGGTTTACTCGATCAGGAAAATGGTCCCAAACGCTTGGCCGAAATGTACGAGGTAAAGTAACTAAACCTATTCAGTCGCTGCTTAAGCACATCATGCTAACGACGCAGTTTTTAAACAGGTGATTGAACGCACAGAACAGCAACGTTTGCAGGAAGTTATGGCCCACCATTCAAGAGCAAGCGGTAACCTAGCCGACCATCCATTCAGCATAGTAGCAGGGATCGAAATGGGTGCTCTCAATCGATATACAAATATCTGGCCTTACGGTAATCGCAATGGACAAGTATATATCTAAACGGATCAACTGATGCAAACCCATCCTTACAGAATACACGCGGGTCAGAATTCAGTCTCGTTCACCAGGTTCAACCGGGTATATTAATGCAAGTTTTATCGAATACATTGATCAAGATCCAGCAGCATTGGCATCCCCATCCGCACCCTCTATTCCAAACTGTCGAAGACTCAGTGAACAACGCGAGGCATCCCCATCCTCCCGGCGGTACCGTCGATATATATCCACGCAAGGTCCGTTACCAACGACCTTTGCAGATTTCTGGACCGTCGTTTGGGAACAAAATAGCAAAGTTATTGTCATGTTAACCAAAGAGGAAGAGATGAACAGGGTGGGTATATTGATATTAGCATGTTGGTACAGTACCGTTATTCATTCACTAACTCAAATACTATTTCAGACCAAATGCCATCGCTACTGGCCAACCAAACAGGGTGAAGCTATCGATTACGGCGCGTGCAAGGTCACCCTCGTTTCCGAAACAAGGCAAGGATCCGAGGATCCAGAAGATGAAGGCATGATTCTTCGGCAATTACATTTGGAACACGGTGGCGAGACACGGACGATTCATCACATTCAATATTTGGGCTGGATGGATTTTGGTGTGCCTGATAAGCCGATAGGAACGCTTAAAGTCGTGCATCTAGCGGATCAATTGCAATCAGAGTTTGAGGCTCGAGGACAGGCCGGTCCCCTCGTTGTCCATTGCTCTGCAGGATGCGGTCGCGCAGGCACGTTCTGTGTGATTGATACCATCATTCACAGATTACAAAACCGAGCTCAAGTACCATTAGAACAGCTCAGCGAGGCAGAAAGGGAAGGGCGACTAGATCTAGTAAACCAGACGGTCGCAAAGTTTAGGGAGCAACGAGTTAGCATGGTGCAAACATTGCGCCAATATGTATATTGCTATGAAGCCATCCTCTGGTGGATTCTATGTTACACTTGACCATTACATCAATTTTTCATTTTGTTATCCCTATCTCCAGACTCGTTATTTCCCTTTTTTCTTTATTGTGGATTGACAGGATAAGTGGAATTCGGGAAGATGACAATGCGGGAATGCTTTCTACCTGCAGAGGATATAAACTAGAAAATGAATGGACAAATTCTCTTTTTTTTTCTTTCTTTTCTCTCCCTTCTCGGTGGATTAGTTCTGAGCGTACAGACGGGTCCACTCACGAGCTTTAAAGATTTTAAGAGTTAGGAGAGAAGCGATAACTAGTAAAATTCGATAGATCATTCACTTACCAGTGGCGATAGCGGCCTCATCGTTCTCCTTCCAATGCTGAGCGACGTCGTTGGCCAACGGATCATCCGGGTTGGGTGCAGAAAGAAGTGCCTGAATAGACAGCAAAACAGTTCGGATCTGAAGGGCAGGTGACCATTTATCTGAATTTTTTTATGGTTATTACCCACAGTAATGGGAAACTTCCATCTTAAAAATTCGTTACCTTTCAAAATATCCAAACAAATACGTCCGAGTTTGTCAATGTTGGGATGGTAGATCTTTGTCAAGAAACGCACTTTAGGCGGAGCCATTGGGTAATCTTCTGGAAGGAAGAGCTCCAGTCGAAAAACACCTCCTATTTTTTTTAATTAACATTGAGATAACAACACCAGTATAACAGGTTTAGGAAGCAAAGCCCTGACCTTCGAAAGGAGACTGTGTAGGTCCAGCAATTACTACATCAAAGTAGCGCAAATTGTCCTCGTGGGGAGTCGCACTGATACCCGGCGCTGGCTCAGCCAAGAGCCGTTCAGTTTCCTTTTGTTCTAAACATTTGAGTCGCTGGTCACTCATCGTAAATGTTGAAATGTAAAGTGTACCTTGATAATTCGCTTTGGGAGAGCCATGAGGGGGGCAAATGTAAGAAGTGAGAGAGAAACTTTGTGTCGGTTTGGAGGAACCAGTGACAGTGAGGCGTCACAGTAATGAAATTCGTTGTGCCCCGACCCGACGTCTTGTCTCTTCTCTCTTCGTTCACATATACATTCGTCAACAATGGCCACGTTCAAGTTTTGTCGCGACTGGTATGCTACAGTTGTAATCGTCTGGAATTCGAGCTAACAATGCTCGTCCAAAAGTAACAACTTGCTTTACCCCAAAGAAGATAAGCTGAATCGACAACTCTTGTACGCTTGCCGGAATTGCACGTTTGAAGAGATCGCAGACAATCCATGTGTCTACAGACACGAGATTATACACCAACCTTCGTACGATTGATTGGAAACATTTGGAACATTTTGACAATATCGACTAATATACGGCACATTATCTAGAGAAAAGACCACCGTGCTTGCAGATCTAAGTGTTGATCCAACTCTGGTAAGTTGATTAAAATAAAGACAGAGATAGTAGTTCGGTTTTTCCTGAATATCGAGCCAGCCACGAGCAAACATACAATGTCCAAGATGCGGCAACGTTGGTGCAGTCTTTTTCCAGTCAACATCGCGACGAGCAGATGCAAAGATGACCTTGTTTTATGTATGCACCGAACGTACTTGTGCGCACCGCTGGACCGATTAACATCCGCAAGATACCAATACAATGCAATCTACCTTCAAAAACGAAACATGTATATATAAAACGTCCAATAAAGAAAGAACTCATTATGAAACATTATACTTTTTCCCCTGGCAAAGCTTTGCTGAAAAGAAAAAATGTAAAGTCTGAGCTGCAAAGCAGCACCTCCACCGCACATCTTCCACTTTTGTACTTGTTGTTTGATTCTCTCTTTCATTCTCTCTTCATTAAGAATGTCCTCAGCAGCAAATCAAGCAAGACAAAGACGCATTGCTGTACTAGGCGCAAGAGCAGTTGGTAAGCGTTCAGGCCGGCTGCTGGAGGAAAAAAAAGCTGCACAACTCTCTCCCCTCTCCGAAAAGCGGCAGAAAGCTGACCTTTTGGACGCAACCTAGGTAAATCGTCACTCGTCATTCAGTTTTGCGAGAACCATTTCGTGGACAGTTACTACCCGACCATTGAAAACACGTTCACAAAGACTATCAAGTACCGAGGGCACGGTAAGTATATAGCTCTCTTTTTTTAGTGCGTTTTTGTTCGAGCCGAGAACGTTAAACTCCGTTTTTTCAGAATATGTCGTAGAGATCATGGATACTGCCGGTCAGGTAAAGCTACGGAAGACTTCCGGAGGGATGGGAGACACGAAGGGTTAGCAAAAATGGGGGGACTTGACTGAGACGCGGGCTTCTATACGTATAGGATGAATACTCGATCCTCTCTTCACACCATGCATCCAGTGTGCATGGCTACGTATTAGTGTACTCTATCGCATCCCGATCAAGCTTTGATATGGTCAAGATTATTCGGGAAAAAATTCTGGATTTCACGGGATTGGAGAATGCACCTTGCGTGGTTGTGGGAAACAAATCCGATTTAAATATTCAGAGGTCAAGACAATTTCGTGCTTTTCGATGGATGGGAGAGAAAGAGAATTGACGTGATAAATGTTTTTATTCTATAGGCAAGTTTCGACTCAGGAAGGCAAGGATTTAGCGGAACAGTGGGGTTGTCCTACGGTCGAGACTTCGGCTAAACACAATGAGAATGTTGGTAAGTCTTATTATTTTGTACGCAATTGTGTTGTTTTTCTTCCTTTGTCACTAATCCCTCTCATTCTATGATACACAGCCAAAATATTTGATATGCTGATCGCCGAGATAGAAAAAGCGAATAATCCACCCTCAGAAGAGAAAGGCGCCTGTGTTATCTCGTAAATATCTTCACTGTTGTCAATTAAACTGTGTGAATCTGGTGGCCATCATTGCTGTAGACCGTCGAACGTGAAAAAATGCAGGCATGTTGAGCCTGTATGTCGAAAAGCTGTCTTTGGAATACAAGAACCGTTTGGTTACATTCACGAGTAAATCACATATTTCTCGCATAAAGTTCAGGTACATGGGCAAAGGAATTGGTTTTGGTAATTTCGACCAGGTTAAAATACTCTTAATGGCTACAAATATGATACTGGTCATTACAGTATGTTACAAGAATAAGTGACAGAGCCGACTTATTCTTTCCAAGCAAATGGGTCGCCACCAGAGACGATGGTCTGAACTCAAGTTCCCCGCCATGCTATTCCTTGGAGTCGGCATGGGGTCGGCATGAATTTCCTGAATTTGCCACGTTTCGCACAACCTGGAGCTTTACCCGCCCATGGCGACTGTAAGTGCAAAATGAAAAACAACTCTTGTTGCCATTCTCTTTACCTCATCGTACACAGATATTCTTTGAAGATTACAACTTTCCTGGCGAGCTTTACAATCGGCACACTGGCGATTTTTCAACGCCCATTCGTACATTACTCGATTTCACGCCGCACATTCTGCAGGAACTGCCCAAGAATGAAAAGGTTATATATAGGAAGTTGCACACTTATGTGTGCACGGACTCCCGTAATATGCTAACCAGCATCTTTAATACACCAGGACCAAAAACCTATCCATCCAAAACAAGATCACTCGGCCGAGTTTATCAACCAGAAGAAATCCTCTTCTTCAGCTTCTTCTTCGAGACGTAATTATGGAGAATATCTACGGTACGCCGAAGGCTTCGGCAGGTTCCTTGTCGATTGCTGCGTTGACTATTTGGCGACGCGACATGCTCGCACTACAGAACAAGAAAGTTATGACTCGGTACCTCCAAGAAAACCTAACAAGAGGCGACGGTTTTATGCTCAACAGCAACAGCAACAGCAATCGGAGGACGACAATGAGGAGGAAGAGGAAGTGGAAGAACGCGATAAGGGCAAGAAGGAAAAATCTAGTCGAGAGAGAAAACAAAACAACAGCGAAAGGAACGCCATGTATGCTAAATCAGCAGCAGCGGTCGGTGCACTGACCCTGTCCTTGTACTCGACCTACAAAGCCAGCGCAGTATACGGCGATGTAACGTTCCATGATCAGCTTGAATTGCTCCTAGAACATGTCCATACTATTCTCAAGAGTTCCAAGATTTGGATAGAGGAGCACGAGAAAATGGGTGATCCAGTACCGGACTGTATGCGGCAAGACATAAAGAGGCTCACTCAACTTGTAGATCATATACAAAGGTACTTTAGCCATTTTCATGTAGAGATTTTTTTTCACAGGACTTTACATACTAAAGCGAGCATGTTGCTAGGCTGGATCCCCGATATGAAAAGAAGCTGGAAGCTACTGGATGGTATAAAAAAGGCTAATGCACATTACTGCATTTATTCAATATTTCACTAACAAGATATGGATAGGGGTATTGGTGCACTCGGCAGTCTATCTGCATTGGGCGGCATTGCCTTTGGTAGTGCTGCGTTCATGACTGGCGGTGCCGTTGTTGCTCTGGGCGGTGTCATGGTGACACTTACCAGCAAAGCAAGATACTCGTCAAAGTCGACTGCAGGTGCACGTATCCTGCTCGAATCCAAAGTGCGGCAACTATTACAGGAATGTTCACAAGCTGCATCAATGCGCCAGCGGATGGTTCAACATGCTTTTCAGGAACCAGCTGTCAAAGCGGAATCCGATACTCTCATAGATACAAGCGACGGGTACGAGATAATTTGAAGGTTGATGGCGTTGTTTACTGTCCTGACACCAATGCTATAGTCATGTAAAACGAGAGCATGTCAAGAAAACAACATCAAAAACGACTGTAGAGCAGTCAACTTCCTTGCCAAAACAACAAAGAAAGAAACCAGCCTTAGCTGTATAAACCTTATATCGTATCTACATTTTCTCAACATTAATAAAATATTCCGTCATTTTGAGCCAAAGGATACATCGTATTTGATGATGTGAGAAGAGTGCTTCCAAGTTTCGTGATTTCCATTTATAGAGCTTGAGACCCAGGCAGCAGCAAATCCGCTCTTATATTCTTACCACCGTGATTCAGGGCCCAATGTCGACATTGCCTCGCTTGCCCTCCGTGAGCGAGCTTATCAAGATCTATGGCTTGACTGCAAAATCGCAACTATCTCAAAACTTCATTCTAGACAAGAATATTACAGGTACACAGCGATCGTGTTTGATCCTCGGATACGTCGTAACTAATCGATCGTCGGGCATACAGACAAGATTGCGCGATCGGCACAAATGTCTGCTTCAAGTCCGTTGGTAATCGAAGTGGGTCCAGGTAAATACAGCTATTGATCGTCCGTGTGCTCTTTTACAATAAGTTGCTGACTATGGAGTGAAAAAAACAGGTCCAGGATTATTGACACGGTCTATTTTGGACACTGGCGCTAGGAATGTGGTGGCTGTTGAGAAAGATCGACGTTTTATACCTACTTTAAGGGTAAGTATGCTGGCATGGCAACAGACGATATATAAATATATAAGTCATCAAACTGATCCCCCATTGCCTAGCAACTGTCCGAGGCGTCAGAGGGTCGTTTAAAAGTAATACAAGGAGACGCACTACGCATTTCACACAACGAGATATTACGGACAGCAGGAGGAGAATTGACTGGCGACCCAACCTCGCCTCTGCATATTATCGGCAACCTTCCATTCAACGTTGCATCCCCGCTGCTCATCCAATGGCTGCATATGCTCGCTGGTCGACAAGGAATCTTCAGCAAAGGCAACGTGTTGATGACATTGATGTTTCAGAAAGAAGTCGGCATGGTAGGGGAGAGTAATAATAGCTGTGGAAAATGGGATAACATATAACGAAACTATGCATCATATAGAGGATTGCAGCAAGACCCAGCACCCAGCATCGCGGGCGATTATCAGTGATGGCACAAAGTTTATGCAGCGTAAAAAACGTGTACGACGTGCCATCCAAAGTATTTGTGCCGCAACCAAAGGTGAAGCATATAATTCAGTGCTCCTCATTCTCCTCGAGCTAATAATGTAAACTGCAGGTAAATGCGGCTGTCATGCAGCTGAAACCAGAATTCAAGTTTCCAGAGGATGAAAAGTTAGCGAGTAAGTTTTTGAGATCTATACTGCAATTGTCCACATGACTAACAGTTTGATTTTCAGGTACGTTTGTGATGTTGGAGGATGTGGTGCGATATTTCTTTAACAAGAGACGAAAATCCATGAGCCACATGTTAAAGTAAGCATGTTCGATCAATGTTTTGGGTGTGCCTTCTTGTCTCTAAAATGTTCAATTAATAGACGTCTTTACAAGGCGAATCCTGCCATTGAGGAGCTTCAAGACAAACTCGAGAACTTTTTAGACACTCAAGCTCGCTGTGAGGATCTGACCACAGAGCAATTTTGCAGGATAGCAAAGCTCTTTCATGAGCATAATATCAAGATGCCCGTTACCTAGATTCATTTGTGCATTCTACATCCTTTAGATCACTGTACATATCGCTTCTCAAATAGCACGATCTCTTGACACTTTCGGAACCGAAAGAGCGCCAGCTTTCCATTTTCATAACTGGCTTCAAAAAGATCTCCACTCTCATGGCCACCGACATTGCATCAGACGAGTATGCTTCCAAAGAAAAGCTGACACTGATAAACAGCAAAAAGAATAACATTTTATACATCGTGATCTAGTGTTGTTCGACTTATTCTCCAGTTTCTACGCGAAAACAATTTGCATAAAACGTTAGCGGCATTGCAGAGCGAATCGCCCGTGACATTCAACACCGTCGAGAATAAAAGCAGCTTTCTGCAAGATATAGAACATGGACGATGGGACTCGGTTCTGCGACAGGTCGTAAAGTTGAAACTGCCGTCAGAGAAACTCTACAATTTATACGAGCAAGTATGAATCGATCGCGCCAGAGATCTTGTTGCTCTTCTTTTACTGATTCACAATTTTATCAGATCACGTTGGAGCTAGTAGAGCAAGGAGAAAAGAGTGCTGCTAGGACGGTGTTAAGCGAAACAGATGTGATGGACTCTCTTCGAGAACACGACGTGGATCGCTACATACGACTAGATCACTTGATATCTCGACCAACGTTCGACAAGAACGAAGCGTATCCGGATGGCAAATCAAAAGAGCAACGCCGGCGAGATATAGCTGCAGAGTTGAGTCAAGAAATTGCAGCAGTGCCGCGGTCACGACTGTTGGCATTACTTGGACAGGCTATAAAGTGGCAGCAGCATCAGGGCGCATTGTCGGCAGATACGGCGTATGATTTATTTAAAGGCAAGGCGCTTGTACAGAAGGCAGAGGATGATGCTGTTGCAACGCAACATTATTGCACAATTACGGTATGTGTCTTTCGAGAATATGTATCATATATGGATCATGTCACTGATTTCTACCCAGTATCCAGGAAAAAAGACACATGCCGAGCACGCAGCCTTTTCTCCAAATGGTCTCTACCTAGCAACGGGATCTGTAGATGGATTCATTGAAATATGGAATTACATGACAGGTAAATTACGAAAAGATCTAAGATATCAAGCTGAGGTAAATCGTCTCAGAAAGGGTTGGGATAGTGCAAACAAGTTTTAACAAGGTTTGAAACATCTAGGACAAATTTATGGCGATGGACAATGCTGTGTTGTGTCTGAGCTTTAGTCAAAACAACGAGTTACTCGCAACAGGATCTGCAGATGGCAAAATTATGGCAAGTGGTACTACAGGAGATACATATACACTTCATTGTTTATAACAGAAGCTTTTTTTGCAATGATCCCTATATATAGGTCTGGAAGGTGCAGACAGGTACTTGCCAACGCAAATTATCACCAGCACACAGCCAAGGAGTCACATCAGTGTGTTTCAACAAGGACGGCACGCTAGTTTTGAGTGGAAGCCACGACCAAACTGCCAAGATCCATGGTTTACGGTCAGGAAAAACCTTGAAAGAGTTCAGAGGACACACTTCATTTGTGAATGCCGTCATGTTTTCAAATGATAACACACGCGTGCTGAGCGCGAGCAGCGACGGTACAGTAAAGGTGAGTTGAAGAAAACCATTTATATCATTTATTTTTTTTCTAATTGCCATAAAATTCGGCCGCTGTAGATCTGGGATGCAAAGACGACCAGCTGTCTTCATACCATTACACCGCATCCAGAAACGAGCAAAGGACTTGTAAATACCGGAGGAGGACTGGCAAATCACACCGTACAGAGTATTGTGCAATTTCCCAAGAACATTGACCAAGTGCTTATATGCACAAAAAGCAATGTTTTATATGTCATGACAATGCGCGGCAAAATCGTCAAGACATACACACACCAAAAGAAGGGAGGCTCCGATTTCTTGGCGGCTGCCTTGTCTCCTCAGGGCGATATCGTGTATGGATTAACAGAGGATTCGGTCCTGTACGCTTTCCAGGCAACTACAACCAAACTTATAAGCGAAGTCAAGATTTGTGAGCAAGAAGCCGTGGGTATGGCCAGCCATCCACTGGTTAACACTGTTGTAACATACGATGATGCTGGTCATGTTTATTTCTTGAAAGCTTGAAAAAATTGCAAACTGTATAAAGAAAAATGTATAACGTGTATCAAATGTGCGTGTGGGTGATCATAATATGTACATGATAGGGGGTAACAAAGTTTCTTCTTGATTTTGAGGTGTGAATGGGAGGACTTTTTCAGTCATCTCCTTCTAGTCGAATACGGCCACTTCGTCTTGGACCACTCCATCTGGGTACTGCGCGACTTCTACCGCGTACATGCTGTGTCCAATTATACATGCGAACGGTCATCCTGTATGTCCATCGTATCATATCGCTGATACCCCATCGCGTGTTGGCCTCCAGGTACAGCTCGAGACTTAGTGTCGTTAAGCCAATGACTGCGTAAAACATGGCATGTGCACCGGCCTTTTCATAAATAACACCTCCCATAAGACTGCCCAGCCCTGCACCGACGCCAGCATACATAGCAGCTAACAAACCTAAAATATATATAAAAGTTCAGAAATGGACGCGTCCGACGAGAATGTGAAATTTTATGTTTTTACCTTGGGATGTTGCTTGCAAAGATGGCGGTGCAAGTTCATCTGCTTGTACAACACCCGCTCCCCACAGTGCAGAAAAGGCGATTCCTGCATTAAGCAGTCAACTGTTAGCTAATGAGCACTTCTTTTTAATTATCTAAAACATTACCGTTCAGTAGATGCAGGCCTAAAGCAATGTTTGCTCCACTGGGTTCTTTGGGTAGAATTGTATACGAAAAGACACGGATAATAGTCAAGACATGCCCGAGAATGATCAAGCTCTTGATACCGAAAAGTCTTATAAGCTGCAGTAAAAAGAAAATCACACGGTTAGTCGTCCCAGCTTTTTGCAAGATTGTTTGTTCATCAATCGGTTTCTTACGTCGCGAGAATAGAAAAAGAACAGGAGTTCTGTCACGGATCCCACCAATCCCGTGAGACCTACGACAGACGAGCTGGCACCCAGATCTTGCTTTAGAAAGATGAAAAGGAAACTGATAACCATATTCAAAGAAGCACCCATGAGCATCATTGTCGTAAAGAAGAGTAGTACTTGCGGCTGCTTCAAAAGCTCCAACACGTTGGATGGTTCTCTCTGTGAAGATACCGCTTCGCTGATATCTGCATTGGATGCTCGGCGTCGGTACGCTGGCGGATTCGACAAATTGACCGCCTCAATAATGCTGGACTCTGTCGCAAACTGGATCAGGCGCTGTATCTCATTCTGCCGAACTTGCGACTCCTCTTCTGCCTCTTCTTCCATAAAATCATCATCGAAATCCATTTGAAACTGCTTCATTCGAGAACGCTGGCCGCCCCATTCATCTTCATTGGTGCGTCCTCCTACTCTTACTCCTCCTGCCATCATGCCGGTCGATCGAGAAACAGCGTTTGTATTCGGTCGCTGCTGCGGATGTTGAAGAAAGGGTCGTGTTAGGCGTGCATTTGTCTCGATTCTTTCTGGTTTAAACTGTGTGCTTCCGGCGACGATAATGAAGCATACCGCTGACATGGCGTACACATAAAAGATCGCATTCATGTCGTTCGTCCAGTCTGCAATAAATCCTACCAAAGATGATGCGACTCCAAACGATATCGATCCAAACATACGTTGTCGACCTTTAATATATTACATTAGAGTACTTGAAACACAATTTCATGCAAAATCCTGCGTCCAATTTTTACCATACTGATCCTTGTTACGCCCGAGGATTTTGAGTACGCCTCCATCCACCAAGGGTCCAACAGGCACACCAAAGAAAGCAAAGCACACTGAAGTAATCGTCACTAGCGTCACAGTCAACTTGCTTCTATCCTGCTCAGACTCGATATGCTGCACGACGACCGAGATCCCCATAACGCTGACGATTGCAAGTGTCGCAAACGTGTGCACTATGCACATTATATACCGATGCGTTTTTGTCTTGTCTGCTATTGCGGTCCATAACGGGCAGGCGATGGCGGAAATGAAAGGAGCTTGTGCGTTCCATGTTAACATTGCCAAGAATATTGTTTTCGTCTTCTATCGCTTTGCATACCAATGGCTACAAGCAGTCCGATTTGATCACTTTTGAGCCCTAGTTGAGAAGAATAAAAAAGAGCGAGGTACACTGGTGCAGATCCTTGGCACGCGAACAGAAATGTGTATAGTAATTTGGGTGCAAGATACGGCATACAGGATTTTGAATCGAAGTTCGCGCCGAAAAAAGGAAAAGAGTTTTTGACGCCTTATCAAAGTATATTGAACAGTTGCTTTACTTATAATGGCCGCTATAGCTCATCGCATCAGGATCTAGGATGTCTGTCTCTCCTCGT
>KK099985.1:63206-76453 GCA_000611695.1 Rhizomucor miehei CAU432
GATCCAAATTTGGCCCAACGTTGATGCAAATTAATGCTCCCATGATGCAAATGATTTGGAAATAAGTAGTAAGCAACCCCGCAACAAAATCAGATTTTTGTTTGGAGAGCGAAGTTTTTTTAATACTTCCTTCTTCGCACGATGCTGTCAATTGTTCGCACTGCAGCGACCAACTCTGTTCGACGTTCAGCCTACACCTTTACTCGTTCAGCATCCACTCCTTTGCGACGTGCCTATGCCACCGAGAATGGCGAGAAGCCAAAGGAAGAAGAACAGCCAAAAGCCGCCGAAGAGCAGCCTGCCAAATCAGAGGAAGGCGACGATTTGAAGAAGCAATTGTCAGAAAAGGACAAGAAGATTGCAGAGCTGCAGGTACAGAGCATACCACCTTTTCTTTTTATCAGAGTATGCGACGAAGAAGACATTGTTGCTTAGAGGAAGTTTTTGACAGGACGCTTACATTCGCTGCCTTGCTGATCAAGAAAACCTTCGAGAACGTACACGAAAGGAAATTGCGTCGGCTCAAG
The DNA here is from genome assembly GCA_000611695.1 of Rhizomucor miehei CAU432. NCBI lineage: Eukaryota > Fungi > Mucoromycota > Mucoromycetes > Mucorales > Lichtheimiaceae > Rhizomucor > Rhizomucor miehei. Next base: position 63,734 of record KK099985.1, read on the forward strand.
AGTTTGCCATTCAAAAGTTTGCAAGGACTTGCTGGATACTGTTGATATTTTGGGTTTGGCCTTGTCGTCCGTTCCAGAGGATCTGCGCAGCAAGGATACTGCCTTGAAATCCGAACTCGCTAAAGACACTGAAAAGCTTGTGGACCAAATTACCAACCTTTACACAGGCGTTTCGATGACCGAGACCGAGTTGGTCAAGACATTGAAGCGTCACGGTGTAGAGCAGCACAACCCTGAAGGAGAAACATTTGATCCCAACAAGCATCAGGCTCTTTTCCAGACTGCTATTCCTGGCAAGGAAGCAGGTACCATTTTCAACGTTCAAAAGCTTGGATACACCCTCAAGGGCCGTGTCTTGCGTCCTGCTCAAGTTGGCGTCGTTGCAGAGTCTCAGTAAATACAACACACATCAGCATCGCTTTCTTTTCTCTCTTTATGACAGGTTTTTTTTTCATTCCCCACCCTCCTCCTTACTCTCATCGCGCAACAATGTACCATAGATTTATAGAAAATGGAAAATGGAGAAGAAAAGAAAAAGGTCTTCATTCCGTGTATGGACATTTTACAAATTGAATATATATAAAGTTTGGGTCCCTTCTTTTTGGGTTTCTTTGTGCAAGAGGAAGAATGCAGATTTGCGGGTTATGGTATACAAAAGTTCCTTGCAAAGTAGTCTTAATATACAAAAAGGATTAGTGGGATCCCATTTGCTCCTCGAACCGCCGCACACGGCCGGATATGTTGCCATTGCTGCCTCCGTCTCGTGGAACTGGCGATACGCTGTTTGACCGCCAAGTCTCGGGTGAGTTCATTTCATAAGCTTCGCGTATTTGACCAGGTCCAGGCGCGTACGCTGCGCTGGGTAGGGTAGGACCAGTGCCATTGTATTGTGATGGATCTACCCAGTGACCAGGCGCGCTGCTTCCACTGTGGGGTGGAGGTGCATAGTAGGGTTGAGCACTGTATGGCGGGGGATACGCGCTGTAGGGTTGTTGAGGTGCTGTTGTAACCACGTAACCGCCCTTGTTGACAGCTCTGTATCCGCCGTATCCACAGCAACCATACAAGATGCATCGGCTGATGCAACACAGCAACAAGAGTCCAACTACAGCAGCGACTGGTATGACGATATACAAATGATCATTGATCCAATTCTTTGCGTTTGTGCCAAAATTGTCCAAGCTGCAAGAACCGGCCTTGCAAGCACCACCTACACCGCAAGGAGTGCCATCCAAAAAGTTGCCGTTGAACAGTATGCAGCCGAATCCATGTGGGTTATCGCATGCCAACTGACACCCATCGATAGCTCCACATGCACGGGTAACGTTCATTACTGATCCACGTTGGCGACACTGAAGGTCTCGTGATGTACATTGACCTGATGCACAGTAAAGTCCGTTTCCACAAGATTCACCATCCGTCTTGAAAGAATCGCTTGGGCAGTCACCAGAGTTTCCGGAGCATACTTCAGCAACATCACACTCTGACACAGCAGGGCGGCAAGTATAGTTTGCAGGCCGATATTGGCAGTTATTGCAGCATAAATCCGTAGTATCACTAAAGCAAAAAAATTGTCAGATCATTTGACTACTTTGTCTAAACGAGCATACTGTTCGATACATACTCGCACTGTGCATTGTTGATGTATTTGCATGTCTTTGGGTCACAGCAATTTGAAGTGCTGTTTTGTCCTCCCGGATCGCAGTCTTCTCCTTCTTCCTTGATACCATTACCACACATTTGCAGCGTTTTGATAGTTCGGCTGCCAGGATCTTACAAAAAAGAAAAAGATTGAGTTTGATCCTTGTACTTGATCCCGTTACTACTTGCATCGACATGTTTACCTTCGAGACATGTACCCAAAGTAGGAAAGTTGTCGCAAATCATTTTGATTGTGCATGGACTGAAGTCGTTGGTCGATACATTGCTCGATGGGTTCATGATATAGGTACCGCCGGCATCGCATTGGGTTGAGCTCAATGGACAGCATTGAGTACAGGAACCACTGCATGGGCAGGTATCTGAGGTGCAATCATGAATCGCGCCTGTTTTTTGCCAGTTTTTTTTTCGGGTCAATAGCTCTCTTTGAGTTGCATCGGTCTAATATATGACTTACCAAAGTTATGTCCAATTTCATGAGCTACAACTTTCCACTCGTCTCTAACTGCAAAGCAACAACGATGCAATATTCAGATATCGCTAAATGTAAAGTAAAGAAAGTTCTTGGACTTACTGATAGATGACAGGCCAGTTCCCGAAACATAATCTGTTTTTCCACTTGTTGTTTGAGCCGTAGCATCCTTGTCACATAGTTTTCCCAACCATGCCACACCAACTTCGATACCGGTTCTATGCATGTACGTTTAGCACAATTTTAGTCTTTTTTCGTCTTCCACTTTGCAGGCTTACGCGCAGCTTGTCATCAAATGCCATAATCCTGCACCGTCATCTCCCAGAGATCCTCTCCATCTGCTAAAGTCACTGAGACGGTCTGAGACTGTGTAGCTAGTCGAACAACCTTGATTCCATGGTGCGCTGGATGATGGACTTGAAGGACAGGTTTCGGGCATGATCGTTATATTGATCAATCCTAACTGGACATTAAATGTTCGTTGATACACAGCAGATGCCGAGTTCCAATCATTGATGATTTGTGTACGTGCGTTTGTCGCTGACTGATAATGTTTTGTGTATGTACAGTCGGCGGCTTTTTTTCATGCATCGTAATTGATATCAGCTTTGCACATATATCAATCCAGTAATTATGCTTACCAGCACCCATGTAATTAACTAGAAAATTTGGAGTTATTATAATATGCTAACACAAGATAAATTTGGGACTATCGTACTTACTTTTAGTAGAAGTAGGGCATCCTTCTGGTGCTCGCTTGCTGAGAAGCGAGTGTGATCCAATCGATCCAAACAATTGACCTTGCGATAGACTGCCAAAGTAACTAGACATCGCAGCAGGATGTCCAAACGAAGTAGATGGCATGTCCTTGTAGAGCAAACGATCGAATCCACATTCTGGCACGGGTTCAGCATCGTTCTCGCCTCGCTTTTCGAGCCGGACGACTTTGGTATCGGAATCACGATAGATCACCATGTGAGTATTTTCGTGGTGTTCTTGCAACTCTGCATCATCCGATCGCTTCACTCGCTTGTAGTTATGTGCTACTTTTACATGATGTATATCGCCATACACCTCAAATGAGCCTTCAAAGATGGGATATTCCAAATCATGCCTGTCGGGACCAGCAGGAGGTATCAAATAATTTTTAACACACACATCAGCCCAGTCAAAACCTTTCTTTTTTTTCTCCGTTACCTAATATCATGACGAATAATTATACGTGCCCATCCCAATACTCCTGGCTCATGTTCAGCGGCGAGCTCATCTCGCCATACACCGGCTTGATCTTCTTTCCATCGATCGTCAGAGTATGCTGGATCAATGACGAGACCGCGGTACACACGATAGTCCTGCGGTCTTATTCTTTCTTCGTAGCCGCCATAGTTGACAACGGCGTTGGGGTGGAATAGATCAGTGTTGGGATGCAAATGAAGATGGAATGTCTGGTTGTAAGCTGTGAGAGTTAAGCGCAGAATGTCGTCGTACTCGATCGCCCTCGGCGACTTTGGCACATAGGCTGGATTCGCTGTCAGACTTCGTTTTTCGAAAAAGGTTTCTGGTCGTGGAGCAATGTCGAGAGCAACGGCGTTCAATGGCTCAACTCGTTCGAGTTTTCGATTATTTATACTGTGGGCTGTCAATAGTATTTTTCAATCATTGAGCATTTTTTCCCACTTCAATTGAGGATTGGTTTCGTTCAGATTATAATTACCAGATATCCATGGTAGATATACTGTGGCAAGGCATAGTAGCCATACCCACCGATTCTTGGACATGTGTATACAAATGGGGAAGAGAAAAAAAGGGATGCTATTCTTGGTTCTCTTGTTCCCGAGAGCAAGTTTTTCCCCGGTAAGTGAAAATGCTGGCCACAAGGCCATGTGTGTAACCTTCCCGTTGCCACAACCTTTCCGCTGAGCATGTTTCGAACGCGGCTGGGGCCTTGGATGCAAAAAATCCGGGAAAACGGCCGGTTTGACAACAATAGACCAAACATAGAATCTCTGGAAAACATACGTGCTCCTAAAGAAAGATGGTAAATGCCAAGAGTGTTTAAGTCAACAGAGAAACATTGCAACGGAAGTAGAGGCCTTCCGTCTCCGAACAATCTTGTCTTTCTATGTTCGTGTGTCTTTGGAACTTGTCCCGATCTGGAAACAGTTCTCGAAGAACGTTGATATGAAACCAATTACATGCGATTGCAGTATTCAAAGTTCGTCAGATATCGCGACCACTCAACGCAATTGCTGTATTAGTGAGTGCTCAACCGTTTATAAAGAATGCAGGCTATTATACTGCGTAAATAGCAACAATTATTTGTGGCTGATAAAGTTACCTGTCGTTCAATAATTGTGGCATTCTTGGCAAGCAAGTCAATTCCGGTGTCTGCATTCCAGAATGGTAATCCGTACGATGGTCATAATATTCTCATCAGTGATGGTGTATATTTTTAGTAATGACGACGTTACGATGCACCTTTAGCAAGAACTATCGTTTACATCTTGCAGTACATAGTCGTCTAGTGCTGTTTAGCGCGTTGTGCAGATAACGTACAGTACTGTAATCATGTTATGAATTGCAGTTACCATGGAAAACCCGGTTTATTTTTTCTAGCAGTAACATTGCTGAATGCCATGCTGCTTCACTCGTACTCGTCATTTATACAGTGCTCCGTTGCAGTTCGAATTAGCTTTTACAGAGAGCGACTTCCTTGGTCACGCACGGAATGGCCATTGAATCCACAACGAACTTGATTCCCCTCCGAGTTTGAAATAATTCACGAAAAGAGCATGCTAAAAATTTGGAAGGAAAGAAAGAAGGTAACATGAAAAGGTCTATTGCTATCCACTGTCTTGAAACCTTTCCCTTGGTTGTCAATGGAAACATACATTCGTGATCAGATGGAGAGGCGTTGATATGTTAGAGGTGTCTGTCGTCTTTGAGAAAGAATATTCAGGATTTAAAGACTGAAATACGAAATAAGTAGATCAGAGCCCGCCTCCTCTTTTCAGACGTTTCACTGACCTTTGTGACACGTCCAAAACCGCCTTCGCGTCAACGACATGACAGACATTGAGAAGGAGACACTTGAGCTCGGCATTATTGGTGCCGGTGGTATGGGCAGGTTTTATGCTCAAAGACTATCAAAAGCAGGCTGGAAGAAGCAAGTACCTTGGCAACTATAATTCACAATTATAGATCGCTAAACGATTTCTTTGCGATTGCAGGGTCAATGTCTGCGATCTTCCCGAAAAGTACGAAAAGCTTAAAGAGGACTTTCAAGATACAGGAATAAATGTGCTCCCTGATGGATTTCATATATCTCGGCGGTGCGACTGGATCATGTACGCAGTGGAAGCTGAGCATATTGAGTCTGTAGTTCGTACCTTTGGACCAGGTAGAAATTTCTGTAATAAAAAGAAAAAGGAACATCGCACTCATATAAATGAAATGTTAGCTACAAAGATGGGAGCCATTGTTGGTGGACAGGTAAAATAGCAGATATCTGGATTTGTGACCTCATCAACTCATATTTCTGCGCATCATCAGACCTCTGTCAAGCAGCCGGAGATAGAAGCACTTGAAAAGTATCTGCCATCCGACGTTCACATTGTATCATGCCATTCGATGCACGGACCTGGCGTTGATCCAAAGAACCAGCCTCTTGTTGTAATTAAGCAACGTGCTACAGATGAGAAGTACCAGCTCGTGCTGAGAATATTATCGTGCTTTGAGTCCAATTTCGTACACTTGACAGCCGAGGAACATGATCGCATTACTGCAGATACACAGGCGGTCACGCACGCTGCTTTTTTGAGGTAACATATCAAGACAATATTCGATGTTGGTAGGTGAAGCTAACAAGTATAGGTAGTATGGGAAGTGCATGGAAAGCCAACAACCAGTTCCCGGTATGTAATTAAAAAGAATGATTTCAGTCATTTTCATCCAGTAAAGATATACTAATTATGAGTGTAGTGGCTCGTTCCTCACTTTGTTGGAGGTATCGAAAATGTCAAGGTCAATGTTGCATTGCGTATCATTAGCAACAAATGGCACGTGTATGCAGGTATGTGTCAAAGACAAATCGAAATGTTCTACGAAATGGTCTACACCTCGCTCACCGATCTGTGATTAGGCCTTGCTTTGATGAATCCTATTGCCAAAATCCAAATTGCCCAGTATGCGCGCTCAGTAGCCGACCTGTTCAAGTTGATGATTCAAGAAAAAGAAGAGGAATTCCGGTCACGGATAAAAAAGGTATTTGGAATGGCACGTCATTCCCTTTTCACATCCTGATCGTGCTAACTTGTATATTATTTTGTCAAGGCTGGTGACTTTGTATTTGGTGGGTTACAAAAGGACCACGTCCCAATCTTGCTGTCCGATGATATTCTCGACGAGTTTTCCTTGTCCAAAATGCCAAAAGAGCAGCGCACACCCAATTCACATTTGTCACTACTGGCAATGGTAAAGTTTATTAGACTCAAATTACATAAGTAGAGTTACTGAAAAGTATATCCTAGGTCGATTGTTGGTACACCTTGCGACTGAATCCATACGAGCATATGGTCTGTCAAACACCATTGTTTCGACTGTGGATGTAAGATGACAGCAAAACGAACAATTATGCATGGCAACATTGCTAATATGTTACCAAGGGGAATTACCGAATACTTATTCCGAAGCCCTGCCATGTTAGAGGAAGCCATCATGGCGGCTCTCTACCGCAAAGAGATTCGACCCGACGATATGGAATTTGTGACCTGTGCACGTGGTTGGGCCGAAGTTGTTAGCCTTGGTAGCATGGAAGCATATCAGAAGCGTTTTACAGAAACTGCCGAGTTTTTCAAAGATAGATTCTCAGAGAGTACAATAGTGGGCAATAACATGATTGCCATGATATCCAAGAACATGGGCAAGTAAAAGAAAAGAAAAAGTTCTTATGCAACTCTTCTGCGGTACCCTTGATGTTTCTCATTGACCGCCTGTACAACCAAACTTTTTTCCCATCACGTTCCCCTCCTAAAGGTATTTGAAAAACCTTGTTGCCATGGTGTCAAGACTTTCGATATATCTAGTGGCCAGTGTGGCGCTTACACATATGCCAAAGATACACGCGGCTGATCCCGAGGAGCAAGTAGAGGATGGCGAATTCGTGATTAATCTCGAACCGCAGACGCCAGAAGAGATTGGTGAGGACATTGGCGAGGAACCTTTTGAAGATGAAGAAGACACATTTAGGGACGAGGAGGAAGGCGTAGACGACGAAGACTGGGTTGAAGCAGATAATGTTGGTAGTCAAAAAGATCAATATGATATAAATGTCGTCGAGGAAGCTCCACAGGACCAGACAGTCGCTGGGTCTTCTCCACCTCCTCCGATTAAACCGCCTGTCGAAGTAACATTGGAGGATGAGCAAGAACAGCAAGCGTTTGTCAAGCAGCCCATGGATACAACGCCCCAAAATCAATGGACAGAAAAAGGGCAGCAGGGTGATAGCGACAACATAAACGTGCCTGCATCTCAGCCTAGACCCAATGCAAATGCAGAGAATGGCTGGAACGAATGGGTCGATGATGCAACGCTCGCAGATACGCCGGAACCAATAACCGGGAACTATGATAAAACTGTAGATGAAACGTTAGACAAAGTGCTCGACGACATAGGAACGCCAACGTGGTACGATCTGAAGCAGGAGGAGGCGCCGTCGTCGCCTGACAAAGAAGGTGATAGCAGCATCGAGAATGACGACGTTTTGACATCAATCGACAACCAAGGAGAAATAATAACAGATCAAGTGGCTGGTTCACATAGTGGACCCTCCTCCTCCTCCTCCTCACTCTTCTCATTCGTACTACTTCTTGTTATCTTGATTATCTTTCTACGCACTCCCCAGATCAAAGTAAGTTTAGATTGATGTGGATCGGCCAGTGTGCGCACGTGCACTAATACCAAGATTTGTGTAGCGATTACTTTCCAGGAAGAAAATGACATCGTCGTTACCGGTAAGCATTTTATATAATTTGTGACGCCGCTGTCCCCCCACACTAACCCAATTGCTCACGGAACTGTGTGAACAAAAAGGTATACGATGTTAAACGATCTTGAAACACTCTCCCCTTACATTGCGGCTATGCCAAACTTAACCAAGGGGGTGCATCGCCCCGGTGCATTTATTGATCCCTTTTGTACCGTCAACTCTATTTTTCCTTGTTTTCTTTTATGTAATGTAATGAATACTATTTATTTTATTTTCCTTCGTCCGTGGAATAGTTCCATCATCAACAACGACGATGATGTGATGTATTTTTTTTGCCCAACATGGCGATTTTAGCACGATACAAGATACCCCCCGAAGCGGACAATACAGTTTAGTGTCAATACATATCTATATGCAACCAGGTGCAAATAGGAGCAGGGAATTATATCAAAAAATAATGGCATACATTAGAAACGTGCACTGCGAATTCTATTTCCCATTTGCAAAGGAGCACAGAAACACCACACGTCTGCAAAAGCTAGTAAAAAAAAGGAGGATACAAAGTGGCGAATGCAGCTCTCTTTGGAAAGGCATGTGACGAAAATAGTGGTTTATAAAAAATTGCATAAGAGTGAAAGAAGTCCTCAATCTGGTAAGTATAGCAGCTGTTCAATATACATTGATAAGGCGTCAAAAACTCTTTTCCTCTTTTCGGCGCGAACTTCGATTCAAAATCCTGTAGCCAACTTGCACACCTCTTATACCAAAATGGAATGTCACTATTGTCATTCGACTCATCGTAAATTTTATTGTATTCGCTGCCTCAAAGACAAGTAAGAAAACTGCCCACTTTAACTAGAGTGTTGGTAGTTGACGTCGGTAATGGTCATAGATTGCAGACGCATAGATATGAGAAAAATTAGCATAAGAGTGAAAGAAGTCCTCAATCTGGTAATTATTCTTTTTTTTCTTCTTCATTTTCCTAGAAATAAAAAAAGGAAATGTTCAAAGATATCCGTAAACGCATGAGCAAGACGCTGGAAAAGAAAGCCTTGCCCCCGTTACCCTCGCAACGACCCCAACAACAACAACAACAACAACAACAACAACAAAAGAAGGGCGGCACATCGCCATCTCCTTCGTCGCCTAGTCTGAACACTAAAAAATCCACTCATCGTACTTCTAGCACGTCAACGGCTTCATTGTCCATAACCTCAACACCCGCGTCCCCGACGACACCGCAGCGCGCGGTCTCAGCTGCGAGTCTTATGAGTATCGGAAGCGATCCGCTACTAGACCATTCGCATCTTAAGCCCGGAGACAACGCGTCTCTGTTGTCATACTCTCAAACCATCAACATGTACAGAGAAAATGCTAAAAAATCAAATAATGCGGATATACAATGCGATTTCGCTATATTCCTCGTGGAAGCCGCCAAGCGTCTGGAACAGCAACAGGAGGAACGACAAGAGGAAGAGGACGATGACGAAGACGACAACAATGACAGCGACCAAGACCGGATCCAGCAAGGCGGTCAAATAAAACAACAACAAGACATGCACCAAGCATACCTCACTGAAGCGGAGAAACTTCTAAAAGTAGCATCTTTGCGAGGACACCGTGAATCGCAACATTATCTAGCTAACATGTACGCTGCCGGGCTCCTGTGCAAGGATGGCCGGCCGGATTTTGACAAGGCCTTCCCTTTGTTTGTACAGGCTGCAAAGCATCACGATCCAGATGCGGCTTTTAGGTGAGTTGTTTGGGCAGGAGGGGAGGAGCAATGTTTCTATTTTAAGTTGCTTATTTCCGTTAGAACCGGCAAATGTTACGAGGATGGATTAGGCACACGACGAGACAGGACAAAAGCAGCACAGTACTACAAAAAAGCAGCTTCTCTGAACCATCCCGGTGCCATGTACCGTCTTGGATTAGCGGAAATGAACGGAGAGCTCGGCATGACCCGTAACTTGCGCGACGGACACAAGTGGCTGAAACGTTCCGCAGAAGCCGCCACCCCACAGTACCCGCACGCACTGCACGAACTTGCACTGTTGCACGAAAAAGGATTCGATTCGGTTATTTTTGTCGACACAACTTATGCTGTGCACCTATACAGCGAAGCAGCTGCGTTGGGCTATGCTCCATCGGCGTTCAGATTGGGAGAATGCTACGAGTTTGGCCGGCTCGGTTGCACAAAGGATGCATCGCTTAGTATTCGCTACTACAGCATTGCGGCAGACCAAGGTCATCCAGATGCCTGCTTTGCACTGGCTGCGTGGTACTTGATGGGAGCACAGGATGTATTGGAAGCGTCAGAGCAGCAAGCATTTGCCTGGGCTTACCGCGCTGCTTTGCAAGGTTTACCCAAGGCAGAATATGCAATTGGTTACTTTTACGAAGTGGGTATTGGCGTTGCCGCAGATGCGCAGGAGGCGGTTGCTTGGTATGAGCGAGCTGCTGCTCAGGGAGAACGCCGTGCAGCCAAGCGACTGCATCAAATGCCAGCAAGATATAGATCTTCTTATACGGCCACACAGACCAACAAGGCTATTCCAGCTCGCTTACCCTCAGCTCTGCAGCTACACGGCGAAGAGCTATTGCAGCGTGCAAAGGGCCTCCTCACATCAAAGAAAGAATCGGGTCCTATTGCAAACTTTGTATGATCGTTTTCAATATTCATCTTTGTTCTTCACTGAATACATATACACATTACGCACATTTATACACAACCATATTATATGATCACCCTTAAATTACACTGCTTTCTGTTTTATCCTTCTTTATAATAATCTGCATCTTATCGTTTCAGAAATCAAAATAGGCTGGATCAATCTATACGGCAGCGAATAAAGTTTCTTTTTTTCCTTTTTTTCAAACTTTCGGCTCGATTCTCACTTCAAATCAAAGTGCCTGGGGATTAAAGGGATGGGTTTTTTTGAGCGAATGAATCATGCATGATAGATCCATCAGCTGTTATGTTTACGTTTGGACGTCTTCGCATCTTGCTGCTTCGCATTTAAGGCATTTAGAACGCCAGGTACAATCGACGCCCCGAGCTGTTGAAATATGCTCTCCGTGCCTTGTTCCTTGCCCAGAGATGGCATTGCGTCTACCAGGTTCCAATGCTCGCCATGATCCCCGTCCTCGTTCCAATCATCGTCTTCATCTTCACTGTCGTCGTCCAGTCCGTCGTAGTAAAGCCATCCTTCTGACGTATGCCTTTCGCTCACTAGAGCGCCTCGTGACGCATCGACCCTTATAGGTGGACCACTCTTGAAGCGCAACGCCGTGGCGCGTAGCACATGATGAAACTCGAGCGAGAAGTCCAAACTAGACAGTCCTCCTTGAGCTGTTGCATGGGAATAACTAGAATTTCAGTTTGAAGACAGTTAAATTGAATCGATTACTGATTCATATTTCCTTTTAGTACGTACATTCCTAACTTTGGTGACCGACAGCACTGCATAAGGTTCTGCAATGTATTTGCGACCTGTGACAATGGTACGTCGACCCGTTGAGTGTGGCAAAGATAAGCAATGTCATAATTCAGCATGGCAACTCCTATCGTGAATCGTCGTAAATTCTCATCATCAAGAAATAATGGCATTTTGCTGCTGCGCCTCGGTCGTGGTAGAGATGATCTTGCATAGGGGTATATTCCACGGTAAAATAGACTGAACGGCAGCTTGATACCCAGGTATCCAACAATGAGTCCCAACATGTGTACAACAAGGCCAACTGCAGCATTCAGTTCTTCTCTTGGATACTCTGTAAGTAGAAAGAAATTGAAGAGTTATCAGTTTACCCAATTCATAAAGAACAATGTATAGGCAAAGCTTACTTGCAACATCTATAGTCCTAGAAGGCAACGTAACGCCACAAACGGAGAAGTCGCTGTTCCTTTCTCTGTTTGGTAAGAATGGTACATCCATGAAGCTGCTCTGTTCATGTATCGTCGGCGACGTCTCTCCAGCTTTAAAATCAAACAACAATGTAATCTCCTGAACCAGTATTCGCCGTGCTAGAATGACCATCCGATGCATCTTTTGCGATCGCTTGCGATACTGCTGTAATTCTCGTTCCCACTCTGCAGGAGTACTTTGCGACCGCCGTTGCCGCTCATTTTCATCAAGTTTAGCTCGTCTGCGATCAATCTCTGCTCTGATTTGCTCTATGCGTTGCTGCACTGTTTATGCAGAAGCCATGGAATACGTTAGATAAATGGTTTACGCAGCATAAAGATAACACTGTGTTCTGAATAAATCATACATGCATTGTTGTCGGCTTTTATGCATTCCCGTTCGACGGACGCCTTGGTTATATTTGCAGCACGGCGATGTTTTTCGGCTCTGAGTGCTCGTATGCGTGCTGTGCTAGCAACATGCTGCTCAGACTGCTCGATTGCCTTGTCGCATTCAAATAGTATCGGTCCAAGCTCATATCTATGCGTCTGCAATCTATGACCATTACCGACGTCAACTACCAACACTCTAGTTAAAGTGGGCAGTTTTCTTACTTGTCTTTGAGGCAGCGAATACAATAAAATTTACGATGAGTCGAATGACAATAGTGACATTCCATTTTGGTATAAGAGGTGTGC